>QTSX02006486.1:0-302996 GCA_014839935.2 Entomophthora muscae
GGCCGCGGTGTCAGGGCCAACCCAAAGCCTGGAACGGGGTTCAAACCCCCGCGCTTAGCCGCCAAGCAAAAGTGAGGACGGCTGAGAAAGCCTGCTGGTGGATTCAAACCCCCAGTCACCCACCAGGGCGGACAAGGGCCGCTTCAAACTTCCATGGCCTATTTGGGCAGTTCAAAGCAACCCAAAGCCAGGTCCTGTCCTGAGGCCAGCTTTAATGCTGGACCAGGGGAGCTCATGGCTCCCAACGGCATTGGGGCACCCAGCCCCAATGCTACAATTGGTCTGGGTGCACCCAATGCCGTGCTGAATCAGATCTTCTGGGTGCTGCAGAAGATCTGATAGATTTTAGATTTCTGCTGCTGCCACTGCAGTTAATTCTCCCACTGTTCCTGCCACCTCCAATCACCCCAGCTGCACTGAGGTATTAATCAATAATCTTGCAGCTACTGGGGCTGCTGTCAACATAACCAATAAATTGTTTGTGAACAGAACCTCAATTGAGCTGCAAGATTCAGAAATTCTTGCAGTCAATGACCAAGAGAAAATCAAGACTAAAAATACTGACCAATTATCCACCAGCCAACATAATTCCCCTGCCCAGACCAAGTCACCCAAATTCCAACTCACACTTCCCAAGCCCCTTCCCACTACTTTTCAGATGCCTGTGCCCAAGAGTTGGGACCCTAAGAGCCCTAAGAGATTAAGCAGTAGAAAATTCCAAGGTAGACCAGATGAGTGGTATAAAACCCACTTTCCCCTACTTAATTCAAGTGCAGATAACGTCAAATAAAGTGAATAAATCTTTCAGTTTTGTTTGCTTTATTAGGATTTTAATTTATACACCACTTGAGCAGAAGTCAAACCTGAAGACTAGAGTACCACCCTAGACCTACACCTATGGACTACCACCCAGGTCCAGATCCTGGAATGGCTAGCATTCCCTACGGCTCTCCTGCTCCCCCCATCCCTCATCCCTACGACTACAGTAGAGCTGAAATGGTCATCCTCACCATCCTCAGTCTGGCTGAAGTCGTCATTCCCAACCTTGGTGCCTACCGCCCTTTAGCTGTTGGACTGCTTTACCTAACCTTTTCAGCTCCATTCCTCTACTGGGCCCTTGTTACCCGTTATCTGGATGGATTAAGCTCTCCTTTGATGCCTTGGTACATGTCAGCCCCCAGCCATGACACGCAGGGTGAGGGGCGGTGTCATTGGAACCAAATTTTGGGCAGGAAATTATACTTATCTTAGAATAGCAGAGGAGGTATGGTGATTTTGGTGCCTTCTCTGTAAACAATTTTGGTTTCTCTAGTTCTAGCTTTGGGTTCATGGATTAGGATTTCCTCCAGAGTAAACTCTGAATACGCCGGGTTGGGTGGGTACTCAGTGAAATGTACTGGGCCAAAGGGGGCTCCTGGTGGATGGTAAAGGTCAGGCAGCTGGTCCACAGTTTCTTGGGGTAGGCAAGTGCAGGTTGCAGAACCGCAAAACGTAGGCTGTAAATGAAGTAGAACTAATAACAAGTATGGTATGATCTGGTTGAACCAAAGGTTCATGTCACTTTATTGCAAGAATGGCAATGGGCATCTTCCTGGCAGTCCAGGGTATAAGTATGCCCATCTGTCATGGTAAAACTTTCACAAATTCCCTTGGCCTGGGTTTTCCTTTTTACCAGGTCTTCCCAGTCTTTGGTGGCATCAATTGCAGGGGTTATTTCATTGGCTGGCTCAAACTAAGAATGCTCAAATTCCCTAGTCAGGTTGTGGGATTGGTTGTCTCTGGGTAGCCCCATTCTATGGGAAGGTTCTCTGTTTCCCCTTCTGTGTGGGCCTGAGTTATTTTGGGATCTGTGGCTGGAACTGCCTGCTGATTGGTTGTGTTAACAGGAACCTTTAACGTGAGAAGTATTGATGTAGGTGAATTTGATTCATCAAGCTTCAAAGGATTTTCTGGAGTCAAATTCTGCTCTGGTTTGAGCCCAAAAAACTGCAGGCAGCCAGGCAGCTGGCCCTGTGGGGTACCAGGGTTTGAGTCTCATAGTTGAGGCTTTTGAATAAGCATAGTTGATAAGAGTTTGTAACTTGTGACAGTCTGACAACAAGCAGGGGGCAAGGGGGTGTTGTAACCAAGTTTCCAGATTTGCCTGCTAACATATCTTATGATACACAGGGGGTGCTTGTTGAGCCACCCCTTGACGTATCTAACGTTATGGATTAATCTGATGGCAATATTGAATGGCGGGTACTTCATCCTAATTAGGAACACTACCAATTTGACCTGCTGATACCCACACAAGTTATTCCTTGGCTTCAAACCTTACATGGAACACCCCACTATGCCACCCCCTTATGGCCTTGTGGCTTTCCTCATATAGTATATTAATCACAATATCCTACAATAAACAATACCATATTCTATTCATTCTTGTCCTTTCTATTGGACTGCTGTCTTCCCCAATTCAAATACTGAACTCTCATTGATTCAGTTGCAACAACTTAGTGATTGAGCTAATATATGATTAAAAGCTAGCACTTGAAAATGAGATATAATAAGAGTATATTTTTTGCAAATTATAGTTCTATTATGGTTGAGTGTAAAGCTAAGAGTATATAGGAATATGATTGGGCTTTTCTTAAACTCAGTAAGTTAAATACTTGGATGCTTATGATTGACTATATTTTCTAAGCATGTGATTGATAATGGTTTAAGTTTGTGAATTTTTTTTAAAGTTATTAAAAGCATTTTAGTATAATGCAGCTATAAAAGTCAGGTGGAGACTGTACGGTAAGTACTTAGTACACCGCAGAAAAATAGACTTTCACCGATATCTTATCTCGGAAAAAGATGCATTCCTTAAAGGGGAAACTAGGCGGTATCTTATTTCACTGAATAGATTATTGTAATGGCTGGCATAGAAAATGGGTCAGAAGGCAACCCTCCCCTCAGACTTCATAAATAAAATTTACATTTAAAAAATAAAGTTTAATAAGACCACCAATTGTTTTATTTCATTTAGCCGCTTGATTTCAAATTACTTTTTTTAAAAATAAGTTTGCAGGTTTTCATAAGTTGTTAAAAAATATGTAAAAATCTGGAGTTAAATTTATAAAAAGATAAAGGAACTTTAAAGTATACTTTATTAAATACACTTTTCTTCCCAAAGGCAGAAGTTTCATTATCAGACAGCTTGAATGGTAATATCGTGACCATAGATTGAAATCCCTTCAAGTTTAGCCTTCTGATCCTCATTGATAACCCATGTAACTTTCTCATCCACGGGCTCGTTGAAAATTTCCTGATTAACATCATCAAGAACCACCCAGACATGGAGTATGGAATCTTTAAGCACGTTATTTCATTTATCACTGCGCTTGAGTTGTGTGTAGACCTCCTTGGGGATAGTAATAGCAACTCTTTGTTGGCCGATTATCAGAACACTCCAAATATAATTTAAAGTGTTATCGGTTTGATAATTCTTGACATCGATGTTGATACCATAGCATTTAAGACCATCGCCACCAACGAGAGACTTCCATAGATTAATGCCACTCAACGCATCGTCAACTGAACCGCCATGGTCTACGCGAAGCAAAGTCTTCTTCATACCCTGGGTTTCCTTTACACAGCACAGTTTACCAGAGCAATTGTCATCTTTGGAAGGGATGGTAACAAATTGCTCCTTCTGGCTAGCCGTGCCATGATTGGAGATTGTTGTGGGGTTGGACCCGATTGATGCTTGGGTAGCGACTACGGCAAGGAGAATGATGATGATTGACTTCATGTTTACTTCTTATTTCCTGCCAAAGATTATTTTATACCCGCTATCATGTTCTATAAAAAATCCTATTCAAAACGTTTATTCTCAGATTTTTTCTAGCAAAACATCACCAAGTAAACCAAACCATTTCCAGCCTCGAGACAACAAACGTATGTGGCACCAAAATGACTGTAAAAATCCAAGTTCTTGTCTCAGCTTAAAACTTATTCCAAACATCTATAATTCTGTTTAAATATTATTCTCTTATCCAAAAATCAAAATATGACATAATAAATAAAAAATACAAGACATCAATTGTCCTATTGGCTAAGATTGCAACTCGCTAAAATCTATCTTATTTCACTGCGCTGTTTAAGAAAATTAGGAATAAAGTTCATACATTTTACATCAGCTATTCAATTACAATCCATATTTCTAAGATAATTCAGTCCGCGAGCAAAGAGCCCTCTTATAACTTCCCGTGAAACTTAAGGTAAACATGTTTGATTGGAGCCTTTTTTACAAAAGATATTATATCACTTTAACATAAAAATGATTCGAATATCATTATTACTCAATAAAAAAACCATTCTGCATCAAAATATACCCACCCAATTATGAGGCGCTCAAAAACCCAAAAAGGTATCACTATTCTATTTCAGTTCTGGTGAGATTCATTATAAATCAAAGCCTTGAAGTAAACATAATGGATTTGAAATGAAGCAATGCATCGCCGTTGTTAAACCAACCATTTTTTAATACCCTTTTACACTCACAATTTACCGAACCAATCAAATCATGACAATAAATCCCAGAGAGAGAGCTTAGACAATGTGGCACTGCAAATAAGCGTGAATCGCACTGTATAGATTCAAGGCACAATTGGGATGCGGAGATGTCTTAATTCAGAAATGGGGATTGGTCAATAATAATTAGCTTTCAAATGTAAAATATCATTTTTATAGGTCTACATATTTTTAAATATAGGAAATTATTATAGCTCTATTTAAAAAGGCTTTTTTGTCCAACTACTTCAATAAACCCCTCTTGAAAGGTTTAAATAGAGTTCAGGAATAATTAGTTCTTTGATAAATGGAAGGCGGTGATCCAGAAAATTATAAATAGTTAAAAAACCACCCCTTGATTCTTAGCCAAAAGTATAGGGAAGTTGATAGCTGGTTGAGTTGCTTCATTTTTAGGGCTATTCATAATTTTCTGGATCACCGCCTTCCATTTATCAAAGAACTAATTATTCCTGAACTCTATTTAAACCTTTCAAGAGGGGTTTATTGAAGTAGTTGGACAAAAAAGCCTTTTTAAATAGAGCTATAATAATTTCCTATATTTAAAAATATGTAGACCTATAAAAATGATATTTTACATTTGAAAGCTAATTATTATTGACCAATCCCCATTTCTGAATTAAGACATCTCCGCATCCCAATTGTGCCTTGAATCTATACAGTGCGATTCACGCTTATTTGCAGTGCCACATTGTCTAAGCTCTCTCTCTGGGATTTATTGTCATGATTTGATTGGTTCGGTAAATTGTGAGTGTAAAAGGGTATTAAAAAATGGTTGGTTTAACAACGGCGATGCATTGCTTCATTTCAAATCCATTATGTTTACTTCAAGGCTTTGATTTATAATGAATCTCACCAGAACTGAAATAGAATAGTGATACCTTTTTGGGTTTTTGAGCGCCTGGTACAGTAGTTTTACAACCTGCCGAGATAAACACAATTTGTTCAGTTCGGAACAAACTGGTTCAATCACACAGGGAATATTATTTTTTTTGATAAAAATAAGAGCTAATTCCATAGAAAACGCGCACTGACTGCCAAAATTCCAGGCACGCAACAAATTATGTAAACTGAGAACAAATGAATGCTGGTTCAGCAACAAATATTCCTAGCACTAGAAAAAATTGATTTCAGTCACAAAACAAAGCTACTATGTTTACTGTGGCTTTTGAGAATAAAATGAACTTTGTCACTAAAGTGAAAAACTCGATCCAACAACGAGCCCTAATAGCAACTGAAAAAGACAACAAAAATATCAAAAGTCAAAACGAATCAGTGAATCTATAAACGGTTACTATTTCATCCTAACTAAGATGTACAAGCTATAGACAAAAGCGGAAATAAATATCCTGAGTTTCTGTTTTTGAATTAAAATTATCAAATAAATCAAATATCAATACATACAGATAAAATAACAAGTTTATAACAAAAAGTAACATAGAAATCTTGGAAATATTGATGTAGAGTAGAAAGTAAGGACTACAAGCTTTAGAGTTATCATGTATGGACAGATAAAAATTAAAATAAATAAATAAATAAATTATATAGATAGAATGATTTTATTTTATTTTTATAGCAAAATGGACACATCACAACAGCAGAGCCAAGGAGACAGAGGAGTATGCTGTGGATGGGGACACCCAATGGGTCAAAGAACAGAGTGGTTGTAGTCCAGGAGGTGAACAGTGGGAGTTGTTTTTGGTTAGATGGTGAAACCCAAACCTCAAAAACACAGTAACAACCCCAGGGAACCCAGACTGACAGAACAGGTAGTATTAACCCTAGAGTTCCAAAGCTCTCCAGGAAGACCACCAAAGTCACAACCACCAGAACAGTGAACAACATCCCTACTTAGAGATTATCCTTAGTGTACAACCCTATGTACCACCAAGATGATATTCCTGCTAGTCTTATAGAGAGTGCAAAGCCTGTTCTGGATATCACATATGAGCCTCATGTGAGTGATGGTGAAGGGCAAGACTGTCAGGGTGTCAGGATTGAAAATTTTCTTCCCCTTGAAACCCGGGCCCAAGGACAGGATTTGAACCCTGACCCTGAGCCCCTGCAGGCCGCCTGTCCACATTTTCCTGGGGTTGAGCTCCACAAGCTGAAGCCAAGAATGATTGTCTGAAAAGTGAAGCCAGCCAAACCAAAGAAACCATTGCACCAAATGGAGGCAACAAAATTCCTATCATCTGCTTCATGGGCTTAAAGACCTGTAAGGAATTGCATTCCTTTTACACAAAATAATTTGATTCTTGAAAACTGCAAGGAAGACCAGATAATTAACGCATTTATAAATGCAGAATCAAATTCTTGGATCACAAAAATAGTTAAAAATAAGCCTTTGAAATTGCTCTCAAAATCAGGAAATGAATGTATTTTACATATACCGTAAATTCAGAACCTAAATGTAAAAATGTGGGATTGTCAAATCCTTGGTCCAAATTTTGAATCACCTTTGCGTGAAACTCAGCTGAGTGAAAATTAAAATATTTAATAAAATCAATCATTTAATTTGACTTTTTTGGTTTATTTAAATTGGAAAATTTTGAATCTCTTGAGCAGATAACTCAACTAACAAAAGACAAAACACAGCAAACAAATGTGGGATACATGAATCAGAAATGTAGGATTCTAATGTACAATTTGAGATTTCCTGTATTTCAAACAAGCCATAGACATTATGTAAAACTTAACAAATCTGAAATTACGGGATTGTCAAATCCAAGAACCAAGTTTTAAATCAAAAATAAGGTGAATTCAAAATAAATATAAGTTATGGGTGTCTCAAAAAGGATTCTAAAGAATCTAGAGTGTAGTGTTGCTAATTCTTTTAGTAATCATAGTCATTCTCAAAAATCACTCTATTCTATTTTAGGAGGGCTAAAATTTAGATCATAATATCCAGCAACTTAACATACTTAACAATGAAATTGACTAAAATATACATGTCTCTTTTTGAGTTTAAAAATTTTTAATAAAAATTTATTATGTCTTCTTTCAACAACAACCAAGTCAACAATCTGTTCCCTGGCCTTGACAAAATCATGCAGGGCTACGCTGGGTCTCTTAACATTGAAGCCTCCCTCTATGGCCACTCCCAACCCGCAGGCCCCTCTGCAAGCACTACCCAGGAGTGTGGTCTTTCTCCTGCAACTTCCATCATGGCCCTGTTTGCTCATTATGCACAGGCAGCTGCCAACCCAAATGTTACAAAAGTAACAGTTTTGAGGCCCCAGGCGGGAATTGAACCCGCTTCTAGCCATCAGGCAGGGCTAGCGGGTGGGGGAGATTTGCCCGCACCTGGATTTTTGCTTTTTGAAGTGAATCCAGGTGTGGGAACCATTCCTGCCCTGGTGGTAGCTGAGGGGCCTGCTTTGGGCCCCAAAAGCTACGCCCAAGCCTGGGTGGGTTTGGCTGGGGCTGGGCAGGATATTTTTAGCTGCCCAGTAAACCCAGATCAAGCCCACCCTCCATTAAGTAATTTGGGGTCCTCAATTGGGGACCCCTTTTTTAATCAAGTTCTTTGGGCTCAAGAGAGCCTGTCAATCCAGTCCAAAAATGGTGATCAAATTGAAAAAACCCCAAAACCACAGAAGCCAAACCTGCCAAAATCAATGACCAGCCAAGTCAAGATGGACCATCAAAAAGCCAAACAACTGTTCCTGAAACCCCCAAAAATAACCATGAAGCAGCCAACCAAATAGCAGAACCTGAGATGCCAAGCCTTGCCACACAGATATCATAAGAAGAATACACAAAGGCACCTGCATGTGAGTAAGTATAAAAATCAGAAGCACTTGAAAAAGTTTTGTATTGTCATCCTTACCAAATAAAGTTATTATGAACCTTTGGTTCAACAATCTGTTTCCATACCTATTTTTGATACTCTTCCATCTGCATACACCCAAGCGTCAGTTTTCATCTACTGGGATAGATAGTCAGACTCCAGTTGATAAAACCAAAGCCTTTGACTACTACCACCCACCTGACGCTCCCTTTAGCCCTGTGCATTTCACTGAGTATCCCACCAATCCTGACCACAAACCCTGGACATTGGAAGACTTGCAGTGGTACACCCGCCCAAACGCTCTCAAGGAACCCTACCAAATTGTCTGTGACAGCAAAGCAATCATCATCTACCCTTTGATCTTCAATGGGAAGTACAACAATCCTGCCGCCTACTTGGTCCCATGGAACCGCCCCTGACACCCAAACCAACCATCTCTACCCCCCACTTCTGACGCCACTGGCCAGAGTAGTCAATTACTGAGAATGCTTTACCTTGCTTTCACAGGATTGATTGACTCTGCCTTGCCAGCGGCTGGACCTTGGGCTGTGGCTGGGAAGGCCCTTTCCTACCTGGTAAAGTTAGGTCCCATCATCTGGTGGGCCATGCCAGTACCTGCTTTGACTCCTCCCTCACCTGATGGAGCTCCACAGTACTCCTGGTATCCTGACACCAAGTCCTATATCAACAATGGCATCTGTAACCAGCCATTTGAGCCATGGGGTCACCCAGAGAGCCCAGAATCCCAAAACAGCCAATCAGATGACATTGACCAGTTCCCAAGATGGACACATCCCTCTCCCAGCCAATCAGCCTACAAGAAGCAGGAAAAAATTGATCACTCCAAAGATTTTTCTCAAAATGGTTGAAAAGCAAAGGATGCTTATGTCCCTCAGGGAAATTGCAGCCATGATGGTGTTTGCAAAGTCCACTGTGGCTGCAACCCTGCAAGCCTACGCTAACTGTGGCCCCTCTACCAAGAAGACCCCTCTGGTGCCTGTTCTTCAACTGAAGGTGAAAAACCCCACCCTCTCATGATAGCTATTATGGAGTGCGACCCACGGATGCCCTTGGTCCAGGTCTGTCTCCAACTGGGACTCCACAGCATTTTCACTGATAAGAGAACAGTGAATTTTTGGATACAAAGAGTTGTGGTTACTGCCAGACTCTTATCCAATCAGGCTCTCAGTGGCCCTAGTTTGATAGACACTGACCCATATGATTCTAGAACCATCAATTTTATCAAAGGAAGGGCAATGAGGGCCCATAATGATGTAATCTTCCTTTTGTATGCCAAGATATCTGCAAGTATTCAAGACTATGGATAAAAGCATATCCAGTCTGATGTATAAAAGCACGGGCCAATCCTGTATCAATTTGTTGGGGTTTTGTTGGCAGTTTCCCCATTGGATGTCAATCATTACTCCACATTGTCAAACACGGAAGGTGGGTATGCCTACCAGACAGAGCTCAAGGACATGCTGGAGGAGTGGGCCACACAGCAAAAAGTGTACACAGCTGTAATGAGTGCCAAGATAGAGCAGCGGAAATGGGCAACCCAAAAAATCAGGGCTGTGGGGCATACCTGTTGGTCCTACCCCCATCAACCACGCCAATATGCATCTTGCAGATGTATGTCTCTACAATTTCAGTTCTGCCCTCAGGCGCTTAAAGCCTGCCACCCACAACAAACTATGCACCCAAATTGATAAGGGTTATGAGCTTTTCCCTTCTATGTTTGTCCAGGACCTATCAGATCTTATCATTTTATATGCAAGTGATAGTGATAAGTCCAGAAAGGACTTCTGCCTCCCCCCACGCCAATTCATTTGTTTCACCAAGCCCGCATATGTGATGAAAGACAAATTTGAGCAATTGGAGCAATCAGCTCTTGCTTCCCCTTCCCAGTCAACAAATCCTGCCTCCCCAACCCCCCTCTTTCAAGCCACCTGCCTTCCAACCCTGACTCCCAAGCCACCACCCATTCCCTCCCCACTATCTCTGATGCTGCCTCTTACACAGGCGCATGTGAAGGTGATGTTCTTTCTGCCCATTCCCTCCCCTACTTGTCCTTTGATGAGTAAAGTAAAAATTTTCTTTGTGCCAACTTATTAAAATTGATTTTGTTCTTTCAGTTCATAATTAATAATATATTTTTTTACATTGTTAGCATTCCCCATATGTAAAGAATGTTGTACATTTGATGTGATAACATAAAATTATTTCCATGGATATTTTCATTATCATTAATAAATTAAAGACCATAAATATAAATATTGCATTAGAATATTGAAATTAGACGTCAACTCTTGATATTTTGATATTATATGCATAACCAATTAATTTTGTTTAATAAAATTCATTGTAAACAAGGCCTTTTTCATTGTAATTTATTGAAATGAACTGTGTTTATATTAGAGAGTTATTAACGCTTAGTATAATATTGATACATAGCTTTTAAAACTACTGTAGGTAAATATGCAGACTATAAAATGCACTATGGCAACAAACAAAAATACCTCAGATTTAAACAAAATGATTTCAGATTTAAACAAAATCCATCTCTCAGGTTAAAATATACACTCTGTTAACAGGGTTCAATGGCATTAATGGGCAAAATGAGTCAACACAGCAACAAAAGGCTCACACACAAAGCGGAACCATTTGAAATACAATCTTAAATACATTGATTCACAAACAAAATGGTGTGAGTTGACTTTTGGTGTACATGTGTTTACTATGTGAATTGGTGACAAAATACACCCAAGCAAGGTGTGTCAAAACGCAAACCAAAAACAAAACACAATAGCAACTCACTAAATAAACAAAATCACTCACACAATGTGTGCAATGCATTGTAAACATGAATGATACCAAGGTATCTAAAATAAGACACAAGATCTGAAACATAAATTTTAAAAAAATTGTGTTGGATGTTTGAATTTGGCAGTAAAATCTAGGAAAATGGGTGGATTTTTTTTGAGTGTTCTAAAATGGGCGTTGTAAAACCAGAAACAACTAATTAATAAATAAAAAATCTATAATTGGGATATTGGGTGGGAAAAACTTTAATTAAATATCCATATTCAGATAAAAGCAAAAATTAAAATTAGGGAGTAACATAATTGAAATTTATTTAATATTTTATTAAATTTTAAAATGGAAGGAACACAATACCAGAGTACCAATACACCTGTTGTGTGCTGTGGTTGCAGTTGCCCCCACAGGTCAAATAATAGAGTTAGTGCAACCCAAGTGCCTACTCAAGGAGGAGACGGGAGAGGAGAGTTCCATAGTGACGCTGCATTGACACAGCCAGTTCAAGGAGCACAAGCTGCTAGGGTGAGGA
The DNA here is from genome assembly GCA_014839935.2 of Entomophthora muscae. NCBI lineage: Eukaryota > Fungi > Entomophthoromycota > Entomophthoromycetes > Entomophthorales > Entomophthoraceae > Entomophthora > Entomophthora muscae. The sequence goes on from QTSX02006486.1 coordinate 11,703, forward strand.
GCATAAACTCTTGGGTCCCAAAGCTGACCTGGAAGCCAAACAAGGTCACCACTACAAAGAAAGTTAGAAACAAGGAGGTAGAACTTACTTTGTATGTGTCTGCCGTTGTGTACCGGCAAGAGTTGGTCCCGTCAGCCATGCTGGAGAAGGTGAAGCCTGTACTTGATACTAGCTATGAGCCCTACGTCAGTGATGGCAATAAGGAGAATGATGAGGATCCTGAGTTCTATCAAACCAATGAGGGACAGCTGGTGTTAAAAAAGGTTGCAGCCTTCTATACCAAGGTACCTATTCCCTCTGTTGTGCCTAATGCCAACGAGTCAATCCCCACTGCTAAAAAGCCCGCCCAGAAGCACATCCCCAACATCAAACACATCATCCTGCTTAAGCTAATGCCGGAATTGGGTGATTAAAAGGCAACCACGGCCCTTGTTGGAGTGGATCCCAAGTATGCCAGCAAGACCTTCCAAAAATTCATCAATACTGGTCGTGTCCTTGCCGCAGAAAAATCCTTGTGTGTTTCTACCATGCTCACCAAGGAGCACAAATGGGCAATCCGCTAGTGGATCACCCAGGACTGCCATCTTAAACTGGTAAATATACAGGCCATGGTTAAATCTACTTTTGGGATTGAGGCCTCAATTTCCTTCTATTATCATTTGGTCAAGAGAATGTGCTTTTCCTGGAAAAAGCTTGGGGTATCCCCCTACAACAGAAACAGCCCAGCCAATATTGACATCCGTAAAAACTACGCATAGGCGTACACTGCCCTCAAAGCCAAGGGAACAGTCAAATTTTATTATATTGACAAATTGGCATTTGCCTTGTCAATGCACAATGGGTATGTCCCCAAAGGCTCCAATGACAGAATGGCTCAGCGTGCTGCAGTCTGCGCCAAGCCTACTCAATGATGGCTCTCCTTGGTCCACAGGGGGTTGAGCTTTATCAAATGATATTAGGTTCTCACAGCAGCTGTACCTTCTTTTTATTCCTCCAATTGGTCCAGGAGCACCTGAGGTGCACAAGCCTGGGCTTCACCAATGTGATTGTGTTGGACAATGTTGGTCTCCACAAGGTGAATGACATTCTTGAGGAATTCCCAATGATTGCCACAAGCATTGCAGTGGGCCCCCAGCAATCAGCCACAGCAAATTTACACCTTCTCTTCCTCCCAGCCTATTTTCCCTTCCTAAATCCCATTGAGGAAGTCTTTGGGTGGCTCAAGTGAGTCGTCAAGCGAGGAACCCCAACTGGGACCAAGAATCTCTTTAATTTGCTGCAGGCCAGGATCCACACCCTCCTAGCTGAGACCATGGCCAAATTCCATGACCATGCTGATTTGTTCATCCCCGCATGCCTAGCCAAACAGCCAATCAATTAAAGGCTCATCTTGTCCGACCTTTTTATATTCTCTAATTTACTATTCAAGATTTATTAATTATCATTTTATATTTAGATGTTTCCACACCCACTATCACATTCAGAAGATCCATCAATATATGTAAGTAATTTATTTATTTTATTATATATTATTTTATTATGCCATCTGAGGTAATCCCAAACGCTCAATACTGGATTACGCAAAAATATTTAAATCACTTTGGTCAAATAAATATAAAAATAGTTTTAAAAAAAAATAAACATAAAATGTACAAGTTAGAATTTATTTTATTAACATATAATTTTATGCTTTTATTAAACTGGTTCTGCAATATATTTTGCAAAACTGGTTTGCTGAAATAAAAAGTATAAAATTTTATTATAATTAGGTACTATAAATTGAAATAAAATTTATTGGAATCATATTTTTATTGTGTGTGCCTGTAGTGGGTTCTTCAGTATGTACCCACCCCGCAATGGAGGTGGCGCACAACCTCCACTACCACACTGTGAACGGTGGATACACCCTTATAAAAATACTCCCTCCTGCTGGTGAAAGGCAGTAGGGTCAGGTGGGATTGAAGCAGCAGCTTTTCAGGTGGGGCTACAAACCCGTATATCCCAGCCAGGACCAGGGCGTCTTGGATTACATGGTCCACCAAGTTGTATCCAGGGGGGACCTTCTTCCTGTTGAGTGCGAGCTGGGCCTTGTCAATTCCCAGAAGGTCCCCATCCAAATCCTCTACAGATGTGCTCATCCTGGAGTAGAATAGGAACCCCAGGTAAACAGCCAGATGAAGCCTTTGCCCTGAAAAGGCTTCTGTGAACTCACACAGTTTATTATAGACTGCACTGATCTTCTTGTTGTGCCTGGTCTTTGTGAAGGTCAGCTCCATGGCTGCAGGGAGCCCCGTCTTGTTGGCACTCCAGGCCAACCCAAAGTTGGCAAGGAGGATTTTTGTCTTCTTGACAGCTATTGCTTCTGCAACAGCCAATTGCCCACTGTGCGCCTAAAGTTCTTCAATAGGTAAGAAATTGTGTGCTCCAAGGGGTAGCAGAAGCAAGCAGCTGCATGGGCCTGGCCCATCTCCCGTACATTCTTGAATGGAAGTGTTGCCAGGACGTCCCAAACAAACTCAATGGAGTTTACACAGTAAACTCCACTGAGAGATACTGGGTCCAGGCGGACCAGTTGGGCATCCTTGTAGGCAGTAACTTCCCACTCAGATGCCCCCTTGGCATGCGTAAGTTCTGCCAACGCCTCCCACAACATTGGAAAGGACCCGTGGATACGGTCCTCCAGCTCCCGCACAACAGGGGGGGACAGATATAATTGCTTTGCTACATGAGTGGCATAATTTGCATAAAAAGTGGCTAGGACAAAGGGGACCAGGACTTGGCAGAGTTTGCTGTCTACATTTTCTAAGAAAAAAGGTAAGTTTTTTGAAAATTTATTAATTTTGTTTTTTAGGCTACCTTCTTGTGTTTCTTCCTTGCCCACAGCCTTGGCCGGCTTGGCCATTCTTGGCGCAATCAATTGCGCAGGAAATTTTGTATCCTCTGCCCTGGCACTCTTGGCGGGTTTGAGATGTTCATACATCTCCGGGTCATCAACCCAGACAGACAGCACAGAAAGATTGTATGCCTTAAATTGCAGGCCCTTGACTACAGTTTTTTGAATATTTAGTAAGCACTTGATTGTCTTCTCTGGGGTGTCTGGCATTTTTGACATTAGTGCCTTTGCAGACACCTTGTCAATTTTGTCCCCAGTGAGGACGGCAGACTTCACTTTGGCTTTGACCTTGTGGTCAATGTCCTTTATTTTGGCAATTGCCAAGTTGAGATCCTTCAGAAGCTTCTCCAATTCTCTCATTGATTTTTTACTAACCTTTCCATATCTTTTTATAGCTTTTGCCCCAATAAATTCTGTATTATTTTGATACTGTTGCCTCTTTGTTTATTCCTTTTTGTTTTCCCATCTACTACATTATCCCATCTTTTTACCCATTTTGTATATGTTTTATGCTCATCTCAATATGTGTTGTTTGCTTTGTGTTGGCATTGTTTCCTTGATTGCCATATTATTTTTGGCGCTTGACATAGCCCCTTGTGAAAATATTAACAACAATTTAGTGATCAGCTAAATTTGAATTAGAAAATTATAGTGTTAACTGTTTTTAGATAAAGTTGTTACTGATTCAAATTTAAAACCTTAATGATAAACTTTAAGCCAATCTGAAGCTGAGTGATGAAGTGATTGTTGTGACATAAAGGGTCATTCAATAATTCTTTGATGTATGTGCGCTAATTAATATGATTGACTGGATGTTTTGCCATTGTACGCCATTGCTGCTGTGACAAGTTGTTGATGGACTAGTGCTAACCCAGCAGCTGATTGGGCACTAGTCCACCAACAACTTGCCACAGCGGCAATGGCGTACAATGGCAAAACATCCAGACAATCATATTAATTAGCACACATGCATCAAATAATTATTGAATGACCCTTTATGTCACAACAATCACTTTATTACTTGGCTCCTGATTGGCTTAAAGTTTATCATTAAGGCTTTGAATTTGAATCAGTAACAACTTTATCTAAAAACAGTTAACACTATAATTTTCTAATTCAAATTTAGCTGATCACCAAATTGTTATTAATATTTTCACAAGGGGCTATGTTTAAGTGCTAAAAATAACCGTAATCTGGATCTAGATACACAACATAGTAAATATATGATTTTATAGAAATAAGCTGAACATAAAAAATAAAACCAACTATAAACAAAGAGAACATTAACAATTGAAATTCAAAAAAAGATAATATAAATAGAAAATGTTTGGTGACAGGGGTTTATTGGGGCGGGGGAAAGTGATGCCTAGGAGGCAGAATAACGCGGGAAGGAAGACATAGAGGCAGTGCTGGCCTGGGGGGTCTGGGATTGAGTGGGTTGGGCTTGCGGGTTAGGGGTGTTGGTGGCAGGGATGGAGAAAGGAGGATTTTGCATGATGGCTGCCATATAATGCTTGTCATATTCCTCATTGGTCATTGGCTGGATGGGCTGGTAAGTGGCAGTGGCCTGAGGTGGAAGGCGCTTATCCTTACGTGATTTGTTGCCCATATTCACATGGAAAACCATTTGTGCAAACAAGTCAGCCACCATCTGGCGGCCAAAGAGAAAATTGTGGTCAAGGACCCAAAGATAGAGGTTGTTGAAAGCCTGAGGGCAGCACTCTTGTAATGTGAATCCCATGTTGAAGAAGACAACATCAGCCAGATGGACGTCTGCATGGCTGGCAGGGTAGACTGAGGCCTGGTGCCCGCGTCCCTGGATGGCCTCAAGGGCAGTGGAGCTACCCTCCATATAGTGGCTCAAGAAACCCTGGTACTTGGAATTTGAGCCATCTCAGGAGTCAAGTAATCCACCAAGGATGTGGCTGTATGAGTAGCCATCAATGAAATCTGGATTTTTCTGATAGTAGACAAAACCCTTGGCTGAAACAGCCAGAAATGCACCAATAAGGTCCCCTTCTTGACCTTCTTCCTTCTATTCTTGGTGGCGGCTTTTCCTTGCTTGCCAAAATCATCAAAAGCTATTGGTAGCTTATAATGGGAGGTGAACATGACATCATCAGTTAGACTATTCAGGCATTGGACCAGGGTTGATTTGATGGTGGTGTCATACTGGGAATCCTCAGTGCCATCCCATTGGTTGCCAGCAAAATTGATAAGAACCCATATGGAAGCCACCTTCCCATACATACAGAGCTGCACCATGTGCTTGGAGACCCATATGTTATGGTGCACAAGCTGCTTCCAGACCTGGGTCAAGGGAAGCTTGGGATCCCGCTGGAGGAGGTCAAGCATGATTGGGTATGCCTCAGATATTTATGACTTGGGGGCCTTCTTGGGCTTCTTGGCCGTCCCAATCAGATTCCCCTTACTCATTAAATTATTGAATTCCCGCATTATTGAGGCTTGGGTAAATTGCAACTGGGCAGCAATCTGTTCCCAGGACAGACCCTGTAGATTCAGTGCCACAATTTCCTGAAGAATTTGGGCAGTGATGATTTGTTGCTTGGGGCGCTGGGCCAGGGGAGCTGAAGCCTGATTGGCTGTAGAGGGGCAGGTTGGCTGGTGGCAGAAAGTTGTTCCAAATCAAGGTTGCCATCCTGATTGATTGGTTGGTGGGCAGCTTGTGCGGGGGTGGGTACGGGAGCAGGGGCAAACTAGACACTAAGTGACTCTCAAACAAGTCAAAGCCATAGGGTTTGGTGGTCAGATACAGGTCAGCTTCCTTGTTACCTGCCTCAAAGGCTTGGGTGTAAACAGGTGCCTCCACGTTCTGAGTCTCACCTCCATTGAAGCTGGCTTGGCTGCTGCTGGCTTGGCAGCTGGCGCCGTCAAAGATATTGCTTGTAAAAACCATTGTAAAAAAACCTAGGATAAAATCACTAAAAGTAGAAATTTTAAAATTTAATTATTTAGTTTTATTGTAATCTTGAGTCCATATTTGGAAGGTTCTCAAAACCTTTTCATACAAATCTGAATCCATGAAAATGGATAAAATGCCTCTGTTCCTAAATTGGATAGCTGTTGATTGGCTATTAAACTGTTATTTTTCTATTTTAGGCTGCTCATACTACACATCTTGTGTGAGTTCATTTTGTTTTGTGCTTGTTTAATCTTGCTTCTAGATTGCTCAAGTTTTGTTTTGTTTTAGTTCTTCTGTTGGTGCCTCATATGAATCCTGATTGGATTATAATATACTCCGGAACAGCATCCATCCATTTCACTTGTTGCATCAGTTCATTTTGTTTGTGGTTTGAACTACACCGCTTGATGTTTAATATAATTTTGTATAATGGGCTAGTGAAATTTCATTTTTTGTTTGACAGTCCATTTAACTGAAATTTTATAAATTAATTGAATCCTGAATCTTACGCAACTTGGATTTCTTTTAAATCTGATATTGTTTTGTTTAAATCTGAGGTATTTTTGGTTGTTGCCATAGCTTTTAAAACTACTGTATTGGTAATAATTCTGTAAACATTTTAGTTTGATTTTGCAAGGTAATAATAATGTTATGTGTTAATAAATTACTATTTATTAACACATTACATTATTATTACCTCGCAAAATCAAACTAAAAAGTTTACAGAATTATTACCAATAGGTAAATATACAGGCTGTAAAATGCACTGTGTATTAATATTATACCAAGCGTTAATGGCTCTCTAATACAAACACGGTCCATTTCATTAAATTATAATGAAAAAAGCCAAGTTTATAATGAATTTTATTAAAAAAAATGCATTGAGTTATGCATAAAATATCAAAATGTCAAGATTTGACGTCTAATTGTAATATTCTAATGCAATATTTATATTTATAGTCTTTAATTTATTAATGATGATAAAAAATATTCACACATTGAAGGTAGTACTATAAAAACCAGTTTTTTGATGTAATTCAAACAAAACGTCAAACATCTATAACTTAATAAACAAATTAGAGTCAGCCCTCCAAAAGGTTATCAAGCTTGAATACAACATAAGGAAAATTGTGGTAAATCAACTGGGAAATGAGGGAAGGGCCTTGGTCCAGCAAAAGGAAACTGCAAAAAATAGCCTGGGAACAATAGTCAATGAAGAGCACAAGGAAATAATTTTAAATCTTCAAAAGGAAATACTCAAGTGGTTAGATTTCAAAAGTGAAAGTTAAAACTTGTGGAAATTTGCAAAAACCAATAGAAAGAATACTCAAAAAATCAAACTAATTAAAGGAAATGAAATCCCACAGGAAATAAACACAAATGAAGAGGAAACCAACCAAATGGAAACAGATGAAAACAAAACAGAAGTAAGAAGCAGGAGCAGTTCAAGAAATACTGAAAATTTATCAAAAAAAATCAAGAGGAAGCACAAGTTGCAAGAAAGATAAGGAAAATTCAGCCTAGAAAAATTAATGAAGAGCAGCCAACGCTCAAGAAGTTTGTTGAGGTGATGCCTGTGGCTGAGGGGGCCACAGGGGAAACAATTAGTAAGTCTTTTTTATGTTTTACTTATATTTATTTTAGTTATCACTAGGAATGGGGACAAGGTTGCGGAAGTGGCGGCTTTTACGCTGAGTTGGTTCTACGGGGGTTACCAGCCACTGGTAGCCCCTGTGAAGCAAATAGATAAAAATGAAATAAATAAAATAATTCAAATGAATATGGATAATTTTGCAAATATTGAAGCAAAAGCCAAGGAATATTTACCACCCGCAGGGTGCTTGCTGTGGATTAGGGAAGCATACAAAATAGGAGCAAATATCAACTTTAAAGAGATGACTGAAATTTATTGGGACTTCAAAATGTACTTTAATGAATATATTTATTAAAGTATTTAAAAATTCCCATTTGCAAACATCAATGAATATGAAAAAAACCTAGTCAAAGCCAACTTTCAAATAGGAACTGAATATTTAAAAACTGAAATTTTTAATGAAGTATTCAAGGCATTATCAAACAAAGTCAGGGACGCAGTCCTTGTGAACACATTTAAACCTTTATTAATTTTGTTTGCCAAGGCATGGGGGGCTGATACAAGTAAGGCGCCCCCCAGAACTCTCTTCAAATTCAATCAAACATTCTATATCAATAGATTAGTTCAAGTATTCAAAAAATTGTGCATGTTCTCAGAAAAATATACCTCACAAAGAATTCGTGTTGCAGTATACCTTGTAATCCTCCTTTACTGCATATTAAAAATCAACATCAAAAAGTTGGAGGGTGTACCTATTCAAATCAATATATGCAGCTTAGCACTTGAACGCCAGAAGACACTGCAGGGGTATAGGACAGTTGAGCACGTCCTGTACGACTCCTTTGCATTGGCAATGTTGTATGGGTACTACATGCCCCCTGAAAAAAACCTATTAATTGATTTGCTCACCTGCCTTCCTTTTATCAAACATTCAACAACCACTGGGGTACAGGGCGCCACCCCTCTAGCAATCACATCCAGGATTTTCCATCACGTACAGAAGAGTATGTGGATCCAATTGGATGTTCTAGCCAAAAATTTAATTTTGGGGTATAATTCCCCGGAATAATCACATCCCCTTAGCAATTTGCATCCCCCTAATAAATCATATTCCCTTGCAACTTAAATTATATTTTTTAAATTTTTTTATTTTAATATTAAATATTTTCATTGAAATAGGTAATATTAAAATTTAAAAGTAAAATTTTAATTTTAAATATTTTAATATTGAATTTTTTAATATCTAAACTTTAATATTAAAATTTTAATATTACATATTTAAATATTAAAATTTTAATATTACATATTTAAATATTAAAATTTTTAATATATTATATCAATATTGAATATATCAATATTGAATATATCACAATTGAATAAATCACAATTAAATAAAAATAGTTAAATTTCAATATTTAAACTTTAATAGTTAAATTTTAAGGTTTAAAAATATAATTTTACTTTTAATATTTTAATTTTATTTTAAATTTTAATAGGTAAATTATAATAGTATTATATCTAAATATATTACAAGACATAAGTTATAGTTGCAACCACATCAAATAATAAAAAATGAGTTAAAAACGTTTTTATTTACTAGCTTGTTGAGTACGGGTTCATTTATTACATATATAAACAACAAGAATTGAATTTATTCCATCATGTGGCCCGCTCCACTTATATTCTAAACAAGTAATTGTTTAGAACTCAAATTACTTTTCCCCTGTAATACTATTTGATAAACATGTTTGATATGCTTGACCCGCGTCCTAGGTACTAATAGTAAGCTATACATGAAAATCATTGGTTTCTGTGTCATGTGGCTATAGTGGCACTGAAATAACAAGGATCAGATGATGACTTGCAAGGTCCAATTTGTGGCTTAAAAAAGCCAAAGTACCAACAAGGATTCACAATTGTTTAAATAAAATTAATCTATTTCTATCTTTTTTAATTTATTTATTTGTTAGTGCAACAGTCAATATAATATTCAGGGCATTATGATAAAAATTTATTCCTCATACCTAGTATAATTAATTTTACTTACCTTTTCTACATATTCTTATATGTCTATAATACAATCAAATGTCACATCATTATATATAAATAATAATTTTTGAGTCCTAATAAAAACAAAATATATAAAAATAAAAAAAAATTCAGAGCGCTCATTTATCTGATTGGCTTGGAGTTAAGGGCTTTGTGGAGGAAGGATTCAGGTTGCTTGTAAAAGGCTGCCACCACATCAGGTGGCATTGCAAATTGACTGATCTCAAGGATGTTGAAGATATCCTTGGTGTCCTGTGAGAGCCCCATCTTAACCTTATTCTTGATGCAATCAAACACCTCCTTGATTGGGTTAAGGAATGGAGAATATGGTGGAAGGAAGAGGAGTCTCATTGGGCAGTCAGCAAGGCAGTGGCTGGCAGAATGGCTATTTTTATTGTTGGAGGGAACTTGGAAACAACCAGATCCACTTTTTGGAGCCTGACATTATCAAGCACAACAATGTTAGTTGTGCGCCAGTAATTAATTCAAAGGTACTCCTTGACAGCTCATAGAAAATCAAGGAATGTCCCACTATTATGGGAACCCTTGATCATCTGATACTAGTCCAACCTGTGAGACCAAGAAGCGCTAACATGGAATAGGTCTGAGAACAGACAGCTGCACAATGTGCTACACCATCCTTGGACCCCTTCTTGACCCACCCATGCCTAGACCTAGGACTGCTTTGACCAAGCCCTGGGCAGCTGCAGCCAGTTTCTGGCTCCTGGCCACTGTTATCAAATACTTATTTAAGACTGATTAAATATTTAGTAAATCTGTTTTAGCTGTAGCGGCCTTGAGCCAAAAGCTAGCAGGGCTGAGCTGAAGCATCCCTACCTAGACCTGAGTAAGAAGGATTACAATAATTCATCTATGTAGAAGAACTGTACGTTCCAAGTCTGCTTTAGAGCAAGATAGGTCTTGGCATAAATGTGTCAATCCTCAATGGTCTTCTTGCTGTTCCTATTGTACAGAGAAACCCCCAGTACTTTCCATGTGAAGCCCAAATCAACCATTGCTTTGTAGACAAGGGTTTCAGAAACAGAAAACCCAAACTCTGTGACCAGCATTGATTGGACAGCAAGCGTGTCCAGGTGGCAATCCTTGGCTAACCACTGTTTTATTGCCTCAAAATAAACAGGCTGCAAGAGTTTTGGCTGCTGCTTAGCCTTGACAGATTTGGCAATTTTCCTGGTGTTGCCATATTTTTTGTTGATGTTGCCAATATATCTGGCCATGATACCAAATTGGGATGCAATATCCCAAACTGCCATTCCCCTGTTCAAGCAGTTGAGAAGAGCTTAATGCTCACTATCTGTCAACCAACGCCAGCCCTTGGAAGGTACCAAAACATCCTGGCTAGCAGGCTCAACACAGGGGATGAGGACCTTTGTGTAGAAGGTGGGATCTTGCTTTCTTGTGGTGGCACCGTCAATGATGGAATACATCACAGGCGCAGATGGCTCCTCAGTTGTGGTCAATGGCTCATAGGACATGTCAAAAACACAGGGGCATGCAATGGCAACTCTTGGATCCAGAGTGCAGGGCAGGGTGATAACTGGGTAAAAAGTGAGGTGTATGTAACCTCATTGTTCCCAACAATCTTGGTATAGAAGACTTTGGTGGCAGGCCTTAAGAATGACTTCTGTCTAGGATTCAAGCTGCTATTTCTGACTTGTGACACAGGAGGTGTTTGGCTGGTGATGATATCTTGGGAGGCCTGTGTATTAGCATGACTCCCTTTGATTTGTGTTCTGGGTCTGTTCTTGGACCCTCTGGGACACCCTCATGGACGGGCTGCCCTGCAGGCTGGTGCAGGAGCTGGTTGAGAATGTGATTGACGGTCCATAAAAATAAAATAAAAAATATATTTTAGATTAAATATGTATTTATTTGGATTTATTGATTTAGTTGTGGTTAGTTGTTTTCTCTTGAGTTAGCCTTAAATAGTAACAGAATTTATATATCCATGATTTGAAGTGTATAATATTGTATCCTTTCTGGGTTTAGATAATTTTAAAGTTTAATCACTTTTTATGTCTAAACATGGTTATTGAGATTGAATTTTTCATTTGATTTTAGTTGTGGTGGGGCTTTTTGATTTGGATTGATGTTTCCTAGTGTGCTTACTGTACATTAAATTTGGATTCCAGTTCCTGCAATTAATATTTGAGTTTACTAGTGGCATTCAAAAGTGATTTAAAATTTAGTTTATGGATTTGACAATCCTGCAATTTCAAAAAACATAGTAAACTTAATGAAAATGATTGATGGATTTGAACACTTCAAATATGATTCCAGTTAATTCATTTTGTCCATTAGAAATATGCAGTTCAACTTAAAATTTGAAAATTGTCTATGACTTCCCACATTTTTAAAAATTCAAATAAAAATACAAAAAATCAATTTAATTAAAAATGGCTATCCTGCAAAAGCAATTCAAAATTTGGACCAAGGATTTGACAATCCTGCATTTTTATGTTTAGATTCTGAATTTACAGTAGTATATTGCAACATAAGTCAAAGATACCAAGGAGCTCCTGAAAAAATTACTGGGGGAGGGAAAGGAGGAGTCAAAGAAGGTGGAGGTGTGGTCTTATCACATGTAGGCGGAAACTGATGTTTAGTGTACAGATAATCCCAAGACAAAGATTTGGTAGCATCCTTGACCCAGATAGTGGAATCAATTTTGCAACCTTCAGCAACAGGATACCATAAGACTAGGAAGAGAAGAAGCAGAAGAACTTTCTGATTCCAGTCCATCTGAATTTTAATTTAGAATCTACTAATTCACCAAGTAAAAAATATAGAAAACCAAATTTATTGATTCAGGAAATTGAAGTTGTTAGAGCACTGGGTAAACTCCCAATGCTTCTTGCTAAACACTGGTAAGTTTGGTTTGTGAAAGTAGAATCATGTGTGGTGTAATTTGAGGTGAGTTGGTTACCATTTATTTGTTTGCTGCTTAGTCATTTTGGTTTGACTGCTGCCAGCAGGCTCGCAGGATGCAGCTTGCAGCAGCCAAACCTGATAGTTGATTCAGGAACTGAAGATTGTGAACTTTTGGTTTATCTGTGTGGATGATGTCATTGGTTTCTTTCCAGAACTGTGGTTTGCAGTCCTGTGATTAACATGATGGTCTTGGGCCTTCTTCTCCGCTGGTGAGTTATTATTGGTTATTTCATTTACTAACTGATTTTGATTGAATAGGCAGTTGCTTAGGTGGCTAGAGTTTGGATCCATTGATTCAGAAGCTTTCAAAAGCTTTTTGGAGACAGCTTTTGTTTCAAATTTGAAGTTAAGCTTTTTATTTTGCTATGAACTGACTTGTTTTTCATTATAGACAGTTTGACGCAAACCAAAGGACCCGAGTTCAAATCCCAAAGTAGAGCCTGATCCTGAAGAAGCTTGGAAGCCATTTCTTGATTTGTAAATGATTTGATCCCAATAATTTTTTTATCTAACTGGTTGTTCATTAAACTAAATATAAAGGCTCATAATTAATGATTCCAGGATAAATAAATTATCTTAATTTAATGGAGATGATATAGTAACTAAAAGTTCTGTTGCTTCCCCTCAGTATCCATCAATTGTTTATTCTGGAAGGATTTTCAATCCTTGCATTTTTAGATGCTATGTGGTATTGAGTTCCTTTCAGGCTTTACTTGTATCTGCATTTTTGTGGGGCATAAGAGCAATTAACTTACAATTAATTGAGTAGCAGTAACCTAGATCATCCACATTTGGAAGTTGGAATATGTCTTCATCTATTGGATAACTGTTATCAGGGAAGTGATTCCTGACAATTTACACTTTATTCTCTTAAATCTTTATCTGTTCTTAAGCACTAGTTTTCATGTCTTACTTAGCACCATGAATAGGAACATTTTTCTATTCTGGGTCCTAATCCCCCTTCCCTGGTTAGCCCCAGCCTTGAAAAGCCCTTCCAGAACCACTGACTGGCACCAATTCTTGCCTGACAACACTCATAAAGAAAAGTTCTTGGTCAATGGTTGTTTCAAGTACCCCACAGGTCACTGGGGACGTAAATTCCACTATAGTTGCTCTTTGTATATCCCTCCTAAGGCCAACATATCTCTAGTTTGACCCAACACATCCTTCTACCTCCTAGTTTAATTGATGAGGTATTATCATCTAGGAAGATTCAGCTCCCTTATGAGTAGAATTGCCTACCTTGGACAGTTTGGACATCTTGCAATGGTGACAGTACCTATAGGTTCTGTTGTAGCAGGACTGAATTTGGGGGCCCTTGCCCATAAGATTGAAACCTTTTTCCTCTCAAGTGGGTCCCTAAAAAAATGTGTCTTAATTAAAACAATCATCACTATAATTAAGTTTAATATATTATTACATTAAAAAATCTTAAAAGGTTAAGCAATTTATATTGTATAAACAAATAAAAAATGTTTATAGGGAATGAGGTTTATTTGGTGAAATATATGAGTGGAGGGAGAAAACTAGTTGGCAGGCTGACTGGGCTGGGTGGTGGGAGGTACTGGCTTGATGGGGGGTGTCAGAAAATTTGCAGACCATGCTATTTTTTCATCTGCCAGCTGATATCCTAAGTCTTCTAATATTAGGAAAGTACAGAAAGCCTGCAACTTTGGTGGAACCTTTGGCCCAGAATATTTTGTTGTCATCAGAAGTAGCAAGCCTGACAGGGCCCAAGGACTGAAGGATTTGGGATGGTTCTTCCTACTTCTGGATTTAGGTTCATATGTGTTGTCTCTATATTTCACTATAGATAATTATACTGTATGACAACAGTATCATATTTTGCTCTCCACTAATAAAGCCTAAGAGAGGATTTCATTAAGGGAATAGGACTTTGACCAACCATCAAGTCAATACAGAATCATCAGTCTTTTATTCTAATGGACTGGCTTTAAGGCAGCCCGCCTGCCCGCGTTTTATCTGAGTTAGCTCACAACACTATAAGAGACTGAAGTAGCATTAGGTCAACACGGCAGGAGGCCCAGCCTTTTTGGGGTGGTTTTGACAGAAGGCTAAATTGACATCTTCCACAGATTGGTATCCTTTCTGTCTACCTGGGCCACTTCCAGGGCTAGCTAGCCAGTGGATGGCTACTAGTTCATGGAGATGATTTTTTCACTTAATCAGAGCTACTCTAATACAATAGGCTCAAGGCCTTTTATCTTAGAGTGTTTGGCCTGACAGCCCAGTCCATGCTGGACTCTTCTAGATGTAATGCAGATGACAGTTCTGTTGACCGCCCTCTTGTTCTAGGATTAATTAAAGCTTAGAAGAGTAATTATTAGGATAAGCATGTTTGAGGTGATTGTTGAAGTGGACTAATTAATGGGCAGTAATTGCATGTTCCATTAATTAATTGCAATGCATGAAGTTTTTAATTCCAGGACATGATTTGGTTTTTGATTCATTGATCCTGCAGCCTGCGTCATTCTGTTGAAACCATTCCTAAGAGTGATTGACAGCTGGCCTGCATTAATTGACTGAATCCATTAATTAGTCAATATCCAAAAATCCTGACAGGGAGTTTGGGCTTTGGTGGGCTGGAAGGGTTGGCTGGGGACTGGGGCTATGCTTGTTACCAGAGGTGTGTAGTTGACTGGCTGGCTTGGAGAAATATATTGTATGTGACATCATACTCACTCTCAGGAAGAACAGCAATTTGTACATTGGGGAATTGCAAAGGGGCAGTTGAGGATCCTTTGGTGATTGGCTGCTGCTGTGAGCATTCAGGGCCATCTTTGTGAAAATTTCAGCAACCTTCTGATGGGGAAAAGCACAGTGTGGTCATTGGCTGCACTAACCACCTGGCTTAAGGTCATGGGATTGTGCTCAACAATTGTGTCCCAAATGTTTAAGAACAATGCATCCCCCAGGTAAAGATTGGCATGGCTGGAAGGGAAAATTGAGATGTTGTTGTAAGGGCCAACCTGAAGCCTGGAACAGGGGTTGAACCCCCACACTTGGCCGCCAAGCAAAAGCAAGGGCAGCCAAGAAAGCCCGCTAGGGGATTCAAACCCCCAGCCACCCACCAGGGTGGGCAAGGGCTGCTTTGAACTGCCCTGGCCTATTTGGGCAGTTTAAAGCAACCCAAGGCCGGGTCCTGTCCTGGGGCCAGCTTTAATGCTGGCCCAGAGGAGCTTGTGGCTCCCAACAGCATTGGAGCACCCAGCCCCAATGCTAAATTTGGGCAGGGTGCACCCAATGCCGTACTGAATCAGATCTGCTGGGTGCTGCAGCAGATCTGATAAATTCCAGATTTCTGCTGCTGCTCCTGCAGCTAAACCTCCCCCTGTTCCTGCCACCTCCAATCACCCCAGCTGCACTGATGTATTAATTAATAATCTTGCAGCTACTAGAGCTGCCTTCAACACAACCAATAAATTGGTTGTGAACAGCACCTAAATTGAGCTGCAAGATTCAGAAATTCTTGCAGTCAATGACCAAGGAAAAATCAAGACTAAAAATACCAACCAATTATCCACCAGCCAACAGAATTCCCCTGCCCAGACCAAGTCACCCAAATTCTAATCCACACTTCCCAAGACCCTTACCACTACTTCTCGGATGCCAGTTCCCAATAGTTGGGACCCCAAGAGCCCTCAAGGATTAAGCAGTAGAACATTCCAAGGTAGACCAGCTGAGTGATATAAAACCCACTTTTCCCCACTTAATTCAAGTGCAGACAACGTCAAATAAAGTAAATGAATCTTTTGGTTTTGTTTGCTTTGTTAGGATTTCAATTTATACACCACTTGAGCAGAATTCAAACCCAAAGACTAGAGTACCACCCTAGACCTACACCCATGGAATACCAGCCAGGTCCAGATCCTGGAATGGCTGGCATTCCCTACAGCTCTCCTGCTCCCCCCATCCCTCAGCCCTACAACCACAGTAGAGCTGGAATGATCATCCTGACCATCCTCAGTCTGGCCAAAGTTGTCATTCCCAACCTTGGTGCCTACCACCCTCTAGCTTCTGGATTGCTTTATCTAACCCGTTCAGCTCCATTCCTCTACTGGGCCCTTGTTACCCATTATCCGGATGGATTCAGCTCCCCTTTGATGCCTTGGTACATGACAGCACCCAACCATGACAGTTGTGGCTGTCTGCTTGAATTTTTTCATAGGCCACTTCAGTGCATTCCATTTGATGGCCCAATAAAATTCTGAATTTGGAATTGTCTGATCTCTCAATAGCAATCAGTTTGGAGAGGAATTTACTGTACATGTACCCATTGGTGTAATTGTAAGTAGTTTGGTAGAATGCAGTCCCTTTTGGGGAAGAAGCTAGGAGCGCACCAATGATAGTACCCTCTTTTTTCTTTTTTTTTCCCTTGGGGGTATTCTTTTTATCCAAAGTTTCATATGTAAGAGAGGGGGGCTAAACTAACTAAGCTTGGCTCCCATCCCGGCAAGATGAACCACCATGATGTGCCCAGTGGAGTACTGGGATGGCTGCTCAGAGAGGGGACCAAAGAGAGGACACAGGTAACAGCTAGAGAAATTATGCATTCAAACCCATCAGGACTAACCTGGTGAGCAACCAGGGCGTACAAGTGGGGGGCAGGAGGCAACTTCACAGGTGCTTGAAAAGGTACCAAGTTGTTCCCCTCCAGACTGGGAAGGGTAGACACCAGTGCCTCCTCCAATGTGGGGGCAGGCACAGTGTAGTGAACAGCATTAAAGTCCAAGCAATCACAAGTTAAGCTCTTGACTATAGCCTCCCCAGAAATGAAAAGTTCAGTGGGAAGGTTCAGGAGACTAGAAGGATTATCTCCTGTGAGGCAAGCAGAAGATATATAAAACCATAAATTGGGGGAAGTTGTCCAAAGGAGAAGGAAAAAGGGGACCAGAGAAAATACCACAAATCTTAGTACTGGGAAGATGATAATAATAAAGCCCACAAAATTTGGAATTCAATGGTGTTAATTTCTAACCTCAAAGTAATAGAAATTTGGTTGGGTAAGGCAGCTACAAAGAAAACCAATAGTGGAACAGGAACACTTGGGGGCCTTGGCAGCGGTATCAAATGGCTTGGGCGGGCATAAAAGCAAAAGCAGGTTTAGAATCAGTAAAATCAAAGAAAAACTCAAAATAAAAATGAGATTTATAAGAGTTTTTAAATTGAATTTTCAAGTTCAAACTGTGAATTCAAAAACAAAAGCAGAAAACACAACAAATATGTTTTAACTCTACATTTTGGAATTTCAAAGAGGCTGCTGGGTTCAAAAAGGACTGTATATTGGTAAGTTTTGAAAAGATGACCACTAACACTTTGGTTTGAATATAAGAGGACTCCAAACAGAGTCAATCAAAATAAAGGACTAAGGTTTTTAAACAACTGTTAGAATTTTTTAAGTTGAAAATTGACAAGCAGGGGACTCAAAATCCCCTTAAATTGTTAAAAGGGGAGAGCTGCCATAAAATAAATCACATGACCACAGGTGCTACATCTAATTGGCTAAGAAAGAAATTTTCCTGGCCAAGGCCATGGGTGCTGGAAATTTCCAAGGTAATTTCTGCAGCTTTGCCTGATTGGCTGGAAGGCATCCCAGATATTCCAGATTCATTTGATTTTCTGGGTATAGATGTGGCGTCTTTTGATTGGGTGTTTCTGATTGTTTTTAAAAGTGGGCAACACCATGCCAACAAATAGTCCAAATTAACCAGTTTTTATCCCAGGCCAGAACAACCAGAGCTGGGGGATCTGCGGGGTAGGCCAGAAAAAATATCTCATCCACAGTGTGCGCCAAATCACCTAAGGAATTAAGCGGCTTGGCTGTTATTTTGAGACCTTTCTTGGTGCAGCAGGAAAAAATGGTTCAATCCAAGGCCAAGGATGGCAGTGCATTTACACCATAATCTTGGACATATAATGCCAATTTATAATATAATATAAATATGACATTGTCCAAAATACTGGACAGGTAGCAGGTGATTCTGGCGCCAATCATTGGGCTGTGTGGCAAATCAGAGTCAGTATCTCATTCATTCCCCAGTTGATTGGTTAGAATCAGGATAACAACAACAAGCCCATGTATCTAGAGCTGTGAAGTGCAGAAGACAATAAATATGCCATGAAGCCCAAGTAGGCAACAGACCTCACTCAATTGGAGGTATGGGTCCCACTGGAGAAGGTCAAGCATGATGGAATATGCCCCCTTGATCTGGGAGTTGACCTGCTTCTTTGGCTTCTTGGTCAGCTTTGCACTACCTCTCTTCAAGAGGGCTTGGAATCCATGTCTTAGTACTGTCTCAGTGAATTGTAGGGGGTGTGTCAGGATTGAAAATTATTCCTCCCTAGAAAACCGGGCCCAGGAGCAGGGATCAAGCCCTGAACCTGGATTCCTTTGGGCTGCCAGGCCTGTGAACTGTGGGACCACCCGCCCGCATTTTTCTGGGATTGAGCCCCCACAAGCTGATACCAAGTGTATTGACCCATGTGGTAAAAAGAGACAAACCAAAGAAATCATTGCACCAAATGGAGGATTAATCACAGCGCCTAATGAAGGTACCAATCTGGCAACTATTAGCTTCATGAACTTGAAGTCTAAGCCAGCAACCAATCAAGAGCAAACCCAGGAAAGAGACACGGGCCCGCAGCCTGGTCCCATGACCTTGACACCAGAGCAAGACAATCAAGCAGCCAAATTGAGATTCTTGACCAATGGAAGAACTCCCGGGCTGGGTGCCATTTTGCCGCCTTTGGACCCAAGCACCCAGTTCCCCTGGCCCTGGCCTTCCCAATGCCTTGATGGACCCCCCATGGAAAATGTTAAGTTTGGAGGGGGGTACTATATAGACCTAAGGACCCCGTGCTCCAAACTTATTGCCATTTTTGAATAAAGGTTATGTTAATTTGGCTCATACAGCTATTGCCTTATTTTGTATTTGCTGTCTACCAATTCAGTTTGAGATCTCCTGCCCCTCTGCCCGCTGTTTTCTGTCCTCCAGGTGTACTCTTTGGAACTGTCCATTTTACAGACTACCCTCTGAAGTCTGAATACAAGGTATACACACCAGAAAAGATACTCAAACTTGATCCCCTGGCCTGCATACAATCTGCTATTAGATACAACCAACAAGGCCTGTGGATATTTTCAACACCCAAGTTGTTCAGAGGAAAATTCAATTATCTCCCTGCTTACAACCTGTCCATGGAGCCGCCTGTGACACCAAAACCCATGCCTTCTTCCGCATCCAACCTCCCAACCGACCATAATGGCAAGCTGTTTGGGATTGTGTACATCACCCTCACAGGGGTGATTGACACTATAATCCTGGCTGCTGGCCCATAGTCTTGGGTGGGGAAGTCTGCCTCATACCTTTTAAAGTTAGCTCCCCTCTTATGGTAGGCATTGCCCACAAAAAACCCGGCCTGAGTTATCCCTGAAAACGCTGGGCCAGCCGCCCAAGACTGGATCCCTGATAGGGTGGCAATTTTGGCAAATATAATACCACTTTGTTTGAGGCTCATTATCTCCTCAAAAATCTCATTGGTTACTATTCATTGTTTATGCAAATCACTGGGCATAATGAGACACAGATTAGGCATGGCTTGATTTGATTGGCCCAAATTGGCAATCAATGATTGGATTGGGTTAAATGGGGCCACAGTTGCCCAGTCTCCAAAGTGTGGCACAGGCTTGGGTTAGGCCTGGTCTTGGGGGTCAACATTCTTGCTGTCAGAAAAGCCATCCATTGATGGGCCTAGTGACACATACAACTCAGCCTCCCCAGCACTTAAGTTTAGTTGGGTGTACACAGGGGCCAGGTGTAAGAGTTAAATGGCAAGCAGCACTATTCAGGGAAAAACAATGAGGATAAATTAAACAAATTGTTAGATGTTTAAGAAACAATAAGCCAAATTGGGTGGAGGGGCTCACTGATTTCAAGCCTTTGGATGTATAGCAGAAGACAGCCACCAAGACAGAGATTGAGAAGAGCATTTGAAGAGGAAAATTGGGAACAGAAGATGTAGGTAAGGCCGTGTACAAGGCAAGCCAAGGGACAGCAAAGGACTTGGCAGCCAAGTGGAATAGGGCCAAAGAAACATTATCAAGAACAGGGGCCAGAAGGCCCAAGTATTCCAGCACATAGATCAAACTTCTTTTATTGTATTTTCACCAGTGATATTTAGCTATCTAGAAACAAGTTTCTAGAGGGGAATGGGGAAATTTTTAAGGGAGTTCAGGATGGGGAGGAGGGGATTCCATGACCTCTGATTGGCTGTCAAGAATATTTTCAGCAGTTGGAGGTCCTGCATTGGAATTCAAGTTGATGATGTCATAATTTGAAAAAATTTGGCAGCCAGAAGGTCAAGCGCTGCCATCCCCAAGTAGCGTATAATGCATAATTTTCTTGTCATAATTATTTGGAAAGAAATAAGGCAGGTCCAGATTTTACAGGGCTGTTTGAGAAACCCCAGCTTTGACCCATTTTTTGTCAATGACAGCATATAAGCTGTCTATCTCTCTGAAAGGTTTGGCGGTGGTTCTTTGCTGGTTTCTAGTTTTACAAGGACATGCTATCCCTTCCATTTGATTTTCTACTGTAACACCAGGGCAGTTGTACTCTCTTGCTTGGAAACCTGGTTTTGGAATAGCTCCTGGTATTGCTCCTCAACAATATCAAAGTTATCTTCACTTTTATAACTCATTGTAAACAAAAAATCAATAAAAGTTCTATTAAAAACAGAAAAGCAAAGAATTTCCAGAGTGTCAGAGAATCTGCGGACCATGGTATTTTATCATCTGCCAGATGATATCCTAAGTCTTCTAAAATTAGGAAATTACAGAGAACCTGTGATTTTGGCGGAACCTTTGGTCTGTAATATTTTGTTGTTATCAGAAGTAGCAAGTCTGACAGGGCCCAAGGCCTGAAGGATTTGGGACGGTTCTCCCTACTTCTGGATATAGGTTCATATGTGTTGTCTCTATATTTCACTATAGATAATTATACTGTATGACAACAGTATCATCTTTTGCTCTCCACCAATAAAGCCTAAGAGAGGATTTCATTAAGGGAATAGTACTCGGATCAATCATCAAGTCAATACAGAATCATCAGTCTTTTATTCTAATGTACTGGCTTTAAGGCGGCACGC
The DNA here is from genome assembly GCA_014839935.2 of Entomophthora muscae. NCBI lineage: Eukaryota > Fungi > Entomophthoromycota > Entomophthoromycetes > Entomophthorales > Entomophthoraceae > Entomophthora > Entomophthora muscae. Next base: position 33,282 of record QTSX02006486.1, read on the forward strand.
CTGCCTGCGTTTTATCTGAGTTAGCTCACAACGCTAAAAGAGACTGAAGTAGCATTAGGTCAACACAGCAAGAGGCCCATCCTTTTTGGGATGGTTTTAACAGAAGGCTAAATTGCCATCTTTCACAGATTGGTATTCTTTCTGTCTACCTGGGCCACTTCCAGGGCTAGCTAGCCAGTGATGGTTACTAGTTCACGGAGATGATTGTTTCACTTAATCAGAGCTACTCTAATACAATAGGCTCAAAGCCTTTTACCTTAGAGTGTTTTGACTGGCAGCCCAGTCTTTGATGAGCTCTTCTAGAAGTGTTTCAGATGATGGCCCTTATGATGGTTCTTGTTCTAGGATATAATTGAAGTTTAGAATAGTAGTTATTATGAGAAGCATATTTGAGGTGGCTGTTGAGGTGGAATACTTAATTGTACAATATCTGCATGTTTGCTCATTAATTAGGAATAGGGATTTTGTTGATGCCAGGATATGATTTGATCATTAATTCCACAAACTTGCAGCCTGCATTATTTTGTTGAAATCTTCCTAAAAGCAATTAACTGCTGGCCTGTGTTATTTTGTTGAAACTATTATTAAGAGTAAATAACTGCTGGCCCATGTTATTTTGTTGAACCCATTAATTAGTCAATATCCAGAAATCCTGACACAGAGTATTAATTATATTAAAGTATGTGATCCTAATTGAGATATTCTGTCAGACATAAATGGCCAAATTTAGAAGCATATAAATTGAAAATAATGCTGTAGTTACCTGAATAGATTTAGATGGATTTACTCCTGAAATCCACTTTTTCCAATTTGAGTCATGAAAATAATCCAGATTGTCAAAAAATGAGTCATTTTGTGTTTGAGTTCATTACTTTTGTGACTGAACCAATTTTGTTCTCTGATTGTAGCATTTTTATTACACAATCACTATCATATTTGATGTAGATTGCTTCAGGATGTGACTGGTTTGTGTTTGTTTTGGATATATTGGTTCCACATGTTTGCTGTCTCATTTTTGGTATTGTGCATTGGATTTTAATTTTTTTGTATTTGACTATTTTTATAATCCAGACCTAGATAAATGGAACCTTTGGTGAGTAGAATCAATTTTCAAGTGGAACCAGTTGGCTTTTGTTTTGGACTGAACTGATTCTGATCTGAACCATTTTTGTTTGTTTAAACAGGTTGTAAAACTGGGGCAGGAAGATATTCCGTCAACAGATTTTCTGTCAAATTTGATCCAACTATTTTTTCTTCATATGTAAAATATTTAACTTTGTAACAATAAAAAATAAAAAGCTCAAAAATAAAGAAATTTTAGTCTATAAAAATTATTATTTACAACTTCTAATGCTCTTATTTTATGGCAGTTAATTTAATTTAATTAGATTTTTATAAGGTAAAGATTTAAAATCAAGTCTCTTAAAGAAAAAATTAAAATTAAAAATAATTGTATGTTTAAGGAGTAGCTTTTACTATTAAATAGAGTATATTTTTTATTTTACTTTAAAGTTGGATATTTTACATATGGGGAAGAAGATAGTTGGATCAAATTTGATGGAAAATCTGTTGACAGAAAAAAAATTGATGGAATATCTTCCTGCACCGTAAAACTACTGTATATAATACATTCCTTCTATATCAAATAAAATACCATTTTCTTCTTTAAATTTCTCCTGTATTCCTTTAATATACTTCCCAGAAGTATATAGACGACACCATACATAACTATCCCTTATCAACAATGACAAATAACTGTATCTATAATAAAGAATTATCCAACGAGATCCAAAATCTTAACACGGCGTTAAGCAATATAAAGAGCTATAAAATAGCAGCAGCTTAGTCATGTTATTACAATGATGACATTTGATTTGTCCATAGGAATCCTTGTATATTTTGAATTAGCAATATGTGGTCATAAATGTGTCAATTCTTTTGTCTGGTTGACAATAGATTTTTCATAACAATTATATCACAATTTCTATAAAACTATTGCCATAAAGGTAAAGATAAAATTGCAAGATATAGTAATTTATTTATAGTTTTTATATAGAATGTAGTATAAATCTAAATACATAAGTAGCAAGATCCTATGTTTAACCATTATATGCTCTGATTGGTGTTGTAGTAAATGTCTTGTTAAATTCGATTGATGTGCTATTTTAAAGCCATAGTTGAAATAACTTCGTCAAGCTAATTTCTGTTTAAATGTGATATGCTGGAAGCGTTTCTTAAGAGAATACATTTTCCGGAAAGTGGGGTTGATGGCAATTCGGAGTTGAGGACAGAGTGAAATGAGGTTGACCCAGAATGGGATTGGTTTACGCTTGACTAAAGAAAAAGTTCAAGGTTTTTAAATTTCCCTTGAATATTTAAGTTATCGCTGGAGTATCCAGATATAAAAAGCTTCTTCAAAGATGGAAAATAAGAATTAATTGTATCTAGAGAGATGTTAGAGTATCTATTGTATCGCTTGATATATAGGCATGTACATGTGCTTTTAAAGTTTTCTTTAAAGTAAATTGAATATCCTTCAAGTTTTATGATGTGTACATCTAAGGCAGGAATGAGCTTTGCTAGGCTTAAATAATCGAAACCAAGTTTTCCATATTCCAATTTGTGGATTTTAAATTTTTTTAAATAAATTCCCTCGCTGAGTGCTTTCAAATTGAGGTGTAAAATGCTTCGAAGCTGTGCTTGGAACGAGAAAGAGGGGTCGAGTGGTTTATCATCCAAGGCAATACAAAGTATGCGATAATATCCTTGCCACAAACAGATCTTTTCAAATATTTTTCTTTTGGTATCCAAGCTAAAGCTTAGAGTTTCTCCATTTTTAATGCGCTCAAATCGAAGTTTTCTTAGACCCTTAAAGCGGTCCAAGATGTCACAAATGTCATCAATTTCCAGGAAATCACATTTTTCAATTCTTATAAGCTGTTCATAATTGGTTGTATCATAGTCGCGATGCCCAGCAAAGTTACATTCCTCTTTGATTTTTAGGGATGAGACACGTGAGATCAAGTCATGAAATAAAGGCAACATCTGTTTTGGGATGTTTTCTAGTGAAAAATACTTCACATTCTTCATTACTTCTGTCCACCGCCCAATAAAAATCCCTACTCCTCCTAGCTTAGTTTTTTCGAAGGAAGCTCCACATTCCGTGAGTTGTAACTGGCGTCTTATTATAAACGACTTTGCCATTTGGCCATATTTAAGCGTCCACTTTTCAAAATCTGTGGAAGGATTACTTTCCGCGATGTATATGAGATGAGTGAAGGTGGAAGGTAGCTTGCTTTGATTGCAGGCCTTACTTACCAAACGATAATCATCCGGTAAAAAAGAGAATATTTCTTCTGTGATGAAGTCGGGCAGCAAAAGCAAGTTTTGCATTTTGGCTGATTGAAAATCTGGCATTCTACTTTATACTCTTTAATCCAATAGGCTTACTAAACACAAATTTCCGGGAATTTTCATCATTTAGAATGCCCATATTCAGCTAGTTGGTTCGCAGCAAGCCCAAAGTATTCACTAAACCAAGCTTTTTTAGGTAGGCTAATTTTTCAACTGACACTCCAGATAACGCAAATGTTATGAAACATGGAACCATGATATCATTAAATCAGCCAATTAGTATCACTAAAGCCAAGTTGCTTTTTAATATACTGCATTTTTAACTATTGTTGCAACATCTACGTTTACTTCCTATTAGAAAATCATTTCCCAAGAAGGACCCAACTACAAAGTAGTTAGTGGCACTCCTACCACACCCTCATATTGTACGGGGATAAAATATTTGAAATCCTAAGAGAAACACTATTTGGACAAACCCCATGACTGTCATAACAATCATGGACAGTATTTGGCTTCACATTATACTATATAATAATCTATCTCCATATCAAATAAAGTATCATTCTCTTCTTAATTCCCCCCTTTAACTTATTTTATATAGTTGACAAAGGTAGCAGAAGTAGGTTATCCACACCTACGCACCCTAATAAAAATTCCTCCCAAGAATAGATCCCAGCAGATAGCGCTCCCTACCAACTGGAGAAGATACAAAGAACAAGATGTCCCTACAGGGCATACTGCCTTCAAAAGTTTCCTGGTACCCAGCAAACAGTTTAATTTTCTCAGTGCTCATAGAGTCCTGAATCCACCCACAATTCAAGCCACCCCCAATGTGCTAAATATTGTGTTCTAGCATCCTTGTTCAGCAAAGATTGGGACATTTTCAGGACTATGCCAAGAAAATGCCACCCTCTGGATTCAAAGTACCCAAAACAAATTTACGCAAGTTGGCTACCCCCAGAAATTCTGGGTGAATGAAATTGCTCTCCAAGTGACAGGGATAGCCTTGTAATTTATAAGCAGGTGGTTTGAAAAGAACCCCACCTAGAGCAAAAGTTGAGGGGTGTTCAAAAGAACCTTTCTTGAGAAATTTGCTCTCAAAGACATAGACCTCATGATAATTCAGGAGGTCAGGACTGTGAGATTAGGCTGATTGACCACAAATGATCAGGCTAATCATTGCACACAGATCTCTATCAGTTACACACCGTATTATCACTAGGTCAATATTCTATTAAGTGTAGTTATACGTTGTATAATAACTAGTTTAAATAATTGATATGGAAGTTATACGCTATGTAATTGTTAGTTTATTATAATAGATGCGACAATTATACACTGTATTATCACTTGATTATCAGTCCAATGTGTAGTGATTATACACCGTATTTTACTAGTTTATTATTGTCAGGGACCCACCCACTTGGAAGTAATCTCCCAAGGTGGTGAATGATAGTAGAGGGATTAAGACCAGTAACCAAGGAACCCACAGGCAGGGACATCATGCCAAGATAGAAGAGTTCCCCAACTAGGCAATAGCGGCCTAAGAGAGGATTGAAACAGCCAAGGAAGAAGTATGCTCCTAGGTAACACAAGAGGAAGGCAGAGGCCAATGGGTGAAAGACCTGGGGTTTGAAAATTAAGTGGGCAGACTTGTAGTTCTGAGGCTCTTCCTTCCAAGGCAGGTTGTGAGACAAAGGTGTGGCAGTATACCATACCCCAGGGATTACTCTGCGCTAAGAGCTATCTAAATACTGGGTTTCAGGAGAAGTGCCTGAATCTTCACACACACCTATCAAAATTCTGGCAAACACAGCCGCAACAGAACCATCTAAAAGACCCATTTATACCCAAGAGACTCCATAAGAGAAGTCTTGGGTAATCTCATAGTTAGGATTAGGAAAGGTTTAAGTCAAACTAAAAAATAGGCAAATACTTCACTTGGGTGAATGTAGACTTTATTGATTGAACAAGTAAATAGATCATAGCTTACCAGCTTTATATAGCATGGTAGTAAAAATGATAATCTGGGGATAGCATAAAGGAGATCAACCTCATGAGGACAAAATTGGAGAAATTGGGAGATCCTGGGCAGTTGGAATTAAAACTAGAATTATTGAAATTGCTGAAACCATTATACTGACCTCAGTGTTGTTAAAACAATTTTTTGATTTAAATTAGTCACCTAAAAGGCCAGGCAAGAACAGGAAATGACCAGCTATTCCCCAGTTAAAACTGGGGAAGGAGAGCAGGAGCTATCAGCAGAGCCAGAGGTCAATGGCCAAGTCATCGCAAAACCAAGGTCAAAACTGCTGTTAGTGTCATCAGTATGTTTAAAAGGATTCATCAAAAGGATTGTCGTAATTCCTGATTGGCTAGAATTGCTTTCAAAAGGTAATGATTCACCTTTGGCCATATTACTAATTGTTTTTTTAAGCAACTGAGCGTCAAGGCGGACAGAAGAGGACCCAGGTTCAAATCCTGTTGCTGTAAACCCTGGATCTGGGAACCAATTTGAGCAATTCTCTTTAGGTAAAAAGGAACATTTACTACTAACTAACCCAATAATTTTAGAAGGACCATGTCACGGCCCATACCAGAGTCTAACTGGACCCCCACAGGGGAGGCAGGCCGGGCCTGGAAGGCCATGTACACAATAGGCGCAATACAGACCAGGTAGATGGGAGCAGTGGCTAGGGGGCGCCAACTTCCAGTATGGGGCACAACTTGGTCGGCCAGCCCCAATACTGTGATGTAGACAAACCCCAACTTACTGAAGTCCTGGGCAGGAGGCGCATTGGGAAAGGGAGGAGCAGTAGGAATCTTCTTCATAGTAGGCGCCAGATCCAGATGGTGGGGGTGGAAATACTCCAGGTCAAGGGTGCAGGGCAGTTTGGCAAGGACAACAGGAGCATGGCTGGGAGGATATGGGTATGCAAGTTTGTATTGCGTAGTGGATTCACAAATAGATGCAAAGAGAATAATTAAATTTGAGCAAAAATAGACAATTCCTGCAATAAGATAATGATTTCTGGGCATAAACTCGCTTTATTAAGATGTCAACAGTGAGGAGGGCTTCTCCCCTTCACTACTTATACTTACTGGAGATTCTGTGGCCTTTTGTACCACCAGAGAACTGGTGGCATCATTTGGAGTTAAACTTACAATTTTCTCTGGAATTTGCGTACTTGGGCAAGGGGGTGAGAGCTCATTGGTTGCTATAAGATGAACCTTTCTTGAATTGCAGCATGCCAAGGCGCCACAGTTATTTATAGTTCCCGCAATTAATCAAGCGCCCAATTGTGTGATCAAACAATTGCACTCCCAATGTGACATTTCCCAATAGTTGAGAGGCCCAAATTTGTCAATAGAATCAAAGCCAGGGATTCAAGGCTCGTGTGCCTCTCAAATCCTGGGCCATTTGTTAGTCAAAAGATAGGTTTTCTGGCTCTGGGGAATACTTTGTAGGGGTTCCCAAGCTGTGGGGGTTTTTGCCTCTAGGATGGCCAGCTGATTGTCCAGGGCTTTCTGAGCCCTGAATGCCCAGTAGAACCCAAAAAGAAAACTTTTCTTTTCCTAAACCAGGAAATAAATTGTTGTCAGGATTTACAGAAGGGACATTCCTGACAATTATAATTGATGTAGCTATTATATGCTGTATAATGATCATCAATTGTATATCTCCCATTCCACCCTACTGGAAGTTGTATCAACTCAGTCCCACACAGCCTGATGGGTGTTTATGATCATATCAAACAAGCAATATGTAAAAGGATAGGAAATACCAAGTTTGGATCAGCATTACACAGCATATAATTAGGTTCCTTATTGGTTCAGGTCAGCATTACACGGCAGATAATCCACAAGTTGATATTGGATCAAGTCTGCTATTATACAGCGTAAAATCCCCAAATCACCCATTGCATTAATAAGCAGAAGGCACACCAGCCAGAAAAGAATCACTTATTAAGCCCTGCAAGAAATCCCAGAATTCTACCTTCCAATGTAGGAGGACAGATTAGGGACCATTTATAAGTGTCAACTAAATACAGCGTAGTTTCCTAGCGCAATAATAGGCGTTTAAGATACAGCCAATCAATGAATGACAGTAGGCTAGCTCAAGTTGAGCGTAGACTGTAGCTGAAGTGCCATGTATGCCTTGCTAAGGCCAGTAGCAGCACACATGCCAAGGACAGCCAACCAGGATAGGCACAGCCAGCAAAGATGAATGTATTTCAAAGGTAGCCACTTAGAACTGTCTGAAAGGACAAGAACAAGGGTTATGCAGTATATTTATTGATACATACACCTGAAAGAATGATAACAACTTCTTAGTTACACCTGGATAGATTGCAGCCGCTGGCTAGATTGTACTCCAGTTTCAATAAACGTAATTATCTTCAAAGTTTTATTCTATTGTAGTCTGTAGTGCTCTTGCATAGGATTAGGTTGAGTACCTTGGCAAGGCTAACATCTATCTGTAGCTTTGAACATACCAGCAATAACCCCAGTTGCTCAACAAGGACTTTTAAGATGACAGAAATCATCAAAAAGTATATTGCAGTGTATTAAGACATTAAAGACCAAGACCCCAGTGGCATGTACTTTGATGGTCCACAGCATGCCTGCACTTCTATAATGATCTTACATCCCACATTAAGCAACAGTTTGACTTAAGCAGATGCACCAAACTTCAAGAAACATTAGTGGAAGGGAAATATGCCACTCAAAAGTCTGACAACTTACACATGACCTTCAAACATAAGGGAAGCCCTGCACCTTAAAAAATACCTTTGCTAATAAACAAGCTAACTGCACTACCTATATTAACCCCAGAGGAGGAAGTCATAGTACCCAGGCTAACCAGATGGGCACTGAGACTTTACCTGAAGAGGGAAAGAGCAAGGGAGTGCTTAGGTGAGCCTCTCTATCCCACATTACAAGAACTTTAAAGGGATCAAGACAAGTGTAAGAAAGGAATAACAGGCTCAGAGAGTCTGGCTCCAATACTGGAGGAGATTATCACTAGGACACAGCCCAAAGGAGTGCTGGGATTCCTTTTGTCACTGTAATTTACTTAATGCTGGGGATTATTCAGCTGAGTAGGGAAGCTCAAAAAGCCAGAAACCTTTAACAAAATTGACTGATTTAACAGACTTGAATCAAACGGTTGACCAGAAAAGGCTTACAGCTGCTCCAGTTTGCCAGTTGAATCTGATTCCCCCTGTAAGTTGATGTTGATAAATCAACATAATTTGAGGGTCACCTGATATGATCTTATTTATCAGCATGGTCATCAGAAATTGGCCACTCAAGGGTTCTTTGCAACCTGGACTAGATACTCACTTGACAATGTGGAAGGAATAGGAGCCCAAGATCCAGGCAGTATTGCTTCTGTAATTCAGAACCTGAACATAAAAATGCAGGATTTTCAAATCCTTGGTCCAAATTTTGAATCACCTTTGTGGGCAACTCAGCTGAGTGAAAATTAAAATATTTAATAAAATCAACCATTTAATTTGACTTTTTTGATTTATTTAAATTGGAAAACTTTGAATCCCTTGAGCAGATAAATCAACTAACAAAATACAAAACACAGCAAACAAATACGGGATACATGAATCAGAAATGCAGGATTATAATGTACAATTTGAGATTTCCTGTATTTCAAACAAACCATAGACATCATGTAAAACTTAACAAATCTGAAATTACGGGATTGTCAAATCCAAGAACCAAGTTTCAAATCAAAAATGAGGTGAATTCAAAATAAATATAATTTATGGGTGTCTCAAAAAGGATTCTAAAGAATCTAGAGTGGATTTTTGCTAATTCTTTTAGGAATCATAGTCATTCTCAAAAATCACCCTATTCTATTTTAGGACGGCTAAAATTTAGATCATAATATCCAGCAACTTAACATACTTAACAATAAAATTGACTAAAATATACACTTCTCTTTTTTGGTTTCACTTTTTTAATAAAAATTTATTATGTCTTCTTCTAATAACAACCAAGACAACAAGCTGTTCCCTGGCCTTGACAAAATCATGCAGGGCTACACTGGGTCTCTTAACGGTAAAGCCTCTATCTATGGCCACTCCCAACCTGCAGGCCCCTCTGCAAGCACCACCCAGGAGTGTGTTCTTTCTCCCGCGTCCTCAAGAATGGCCCTGTTTGCCCATCACGCACAGGCATCTACCAACCCAGATTGCATGTCAACACTAGCACCTGGAATCAGCCAAGTGAGCCACAGGGTCACCCAGGGAACCCAGAATCCCAAAACAGCCAATCAGATTGCACTTTCCAGTTCCCAAGACAGACATATCCCACCCCAAGCCAATCAGCTTGCAAGACGCAGAAGAAAATTGATCACCCTGGAGATTGTTCTTAAAATGGTTGAAAAGTGGGGGATGCTTATGTCCCTTGGGGAAATTGCAGCTGCAATGAGTTTTGCAAAGTCCACTGTGGCTGCAACCCTGCAAGCTAACACCAATTGTGCCCCCTCCCAAGAAACCCCAACTGGTGCCTGTACTTCAACTGAAGGTGAAAAAGCCCACGCTCTCATGATAGCTATTATGGAGTGTGACCCGCAGATGCCCCTGGTCCAGGTCCGTCTCCAACTGGGACTCCATGGCATTTTCACCAATAAGAGAATGGTGAGTTTGTGGATGCAAAGAGTTGTGGTTGCCGCCAGAATCTTATCCAATCAGGTTTTCAGTGGCCCCAGTTTGGTGGATACTGACCCCTACAATGCAACAATCATTAGTTTTATCAAAGAAAAAGCAATGAGGGCCCATAATGACGCCATTTTTTTTGTCATATGCCAAAACTTTGGCAAGTATTCAAGACTTTGGGGAAAAACACATCCAAGTTGACGTATACAAGCGTGACCCAATATTGTATCAATTTGTCAGGGTTTTGTTGGCAGTTTCCCCATTGGGTGTCAATTATTACTCTGCATTGTCAAACACAGCAGATGGGTATACCTACCAGACAGAGCTCAAGGACATGCTGGAGGAGTGGGCTACCTAGAAAGCTGTGTACAAAGTTGTACTGAGTGCTGAGATGGAGCAGCAGGAATGGGCAACCCAAGAAATCAGGGCTGCAGGTCATACCTTCTGGTCCTATCCCATCAACTATGCCAACATGCATCTTGCAGATGTATGTCTCTACAGTTTCAGTTCTGCCCTCAGGCGCTTAAAGCCTGCCACCCACAACAAACTATGCACCCAAATTGAGAAAGGGTATGGGATTTTCCCTTTTGTATTTGTCCAGGACTTATCAGATCTCATCATCTTATATGCAAGTGATAGTGATAAGTCCAGAAAGGACTCCTGCCTCCCCCCACACCCATCCATTTGTTTTGTCAAGCCTGCATATGTGATGTAAGAAGAATTTGAACAATTGAAGCAACCAGCTCTTTCTGCCTCTTCCCAGTCAACAAACCCTGCCTCCCCAACCCCCCATCAGCAACTGTGGTAATTTTGGCTCCCAGGTACTCAACACTTTTTCAAGTACCAGGGAGTCAAGTGCCGCATATGTGAATCTATTAGTATTTTTGGCTTAACTGATTTTAAGCTAATTTTACTAGTAATTTAGGGGGTTGAAACCAAAAACCAAGGTTAAATTTACTTGAACCCAACTCTGTTTAATAATTCAGTTAGCTAAAATATCAATTTAAGGGGCAATTTATAAGTAAATTTACTAATAGAAATGAAAAAACTTGTGTTTGACACTCTAAAACAAAAAGTGACCAGTTTGACACTTTTTAAGCCAAATCCTAATTTTATTAATAAAATACATATGTGCTTATATAAAAATTGTCATTTACTATAATATTTTTATTATTAGTGTCCATAGTTGTTGATTAAGCTCTAAAACACCACTATACTGGATTTAGTGGTCTACATATTAATCAAATACCCCACTTTTTTTTACATTTTATCATTTCTGGGTTTGTGGATTAAGTGGTGCCGCATAAATTAAGCCCAATTTATTAAGAGATTTCATATGTACTTTATAAAAAACAGAAAATTGACTCCCCCTCATTTTGACTCTATCCACTTTCCATCCAATTGGTTTCAGAATTAACTAATCAAAGGCTTGGAATTAAGGCTGAATTAATTTGTGACACACTATGAGCGCCACTCAACACTCACCCACTTGACACTTTAACTTGGGGATTAGTACAGAGAGCTTCTTAATGTTTTAACCAACACTAAGGTAAATAAGCCACCCCCAGCTCCTCACAGCTTAAATTAAACACTAATAAACACCTTCTTACTCATTTACTTTTTTAAATTATGCTGTATTTCTTTATTTTTGAGCATATGAAACTGCCTTGCTTTTGGGTTAACTTTTGAACCCGTTTCTAATGTAAGCAAGTTTTATATGTAAAAAACATAGTAATTTTGATTTTTCTTCCCAACTCTGGAATACTTGACAGTGAGAATTCAGCTTTTCCCAGCTGATCAACAGTATCAAACTTGACACTTTACTATGTTTTGAATTTTCAACTCCCAATAAAAAAATTCCATATAATATTTTTTTGCAATTATAATCCACTACTTTTCCTGTTACTCTCCATATAACTTATATATATTCTTTAATTATAATTTTACATTGATTTAGCACTAAGAGTTATGCTGAACCTAACATCTTTGATACTTCATAATAAATTCACTTATTTTCTATGTTTTAACCTTTATATCTATACTTTGAGTTTTTTATTTTGCTTCTATTTACTTTGTTATGTTTTTTTCTTGATGTATAAAACTTTAAATGTATACTTTTCATTTAACTTTTACTTTGCTTTACCTGTGTGTTTCATATCTTTCACACTGTTTTATTTAAAAAACTAAACTTTTCTTTAGACAAGATCAAACAAGAACGGCCAACAGCCTAAGTGCCAAGCCTCCAAGGGCTCCAAAGAAACTGCCTCCACTTCCAAGCGTGCCAAGAAGACTGCAAAGGCAAAATCTCCAACCCCATCTCCTCCCACTCCATCTCCTCCTTCCCTCCACCCTCATCTTCCATATCCCCTTCACCTTCCCCCAAAAATTTCTCCCCCAATAAATCTGATGGTGATCTTACCAATCACTCCTTTTACCACTCAGAGGCTGACTCCAAGCCCACCAAGGAGCGACATACCAAGAAGTCAAAGGCTGCCAAGGAGCCCACCTCTTCTTCTGATAAGAGAAAGGAGGCTTCCAAGCAGGCCTTGAAGAACCCTTCCCCTCCTCCCCCTGATGGCTCTTCCCCCCTCCCTCATCTGACCCCCAGGATGAGCCTGAGGAATATTCCAATAAGTTCAAAGCTTCTGGTCATGTGGCTTGGGATCCACTGGCCATCCATAATATCTGTAATGCAGACAGAGAGTTCAAAGCCCCCAAGCACTTCCCCCATTTTCCCCATCATGTCAGTAAAGAACAGCCCTGGCTACGCAGCAGATAATTACATTTTCAACTGTAATAATCAAAAGCAAGCTACCAAGAGCATGCACTTTGTATATGAGGATAAGACTTGCGGGGCCTGATTGAACACAGAGGGTTGGGAGAAGATTACTGATGAGAAGGGGGAGCACACCTGTGAGCCCCCCAATTACCTGATCACTTGCATGCTGAAATGGTACCTAGTCCAAGTCATCCCAACCTCTGCCAACCTCTGCACTTCAGATCTGGCCATCAAGACCCTTCAACGCCTGCAGCCCAAAAATCTTAAGTTGGTGCCCACCCAGGAACAACTTGTTAAATTCATCAGCAATATGAGAATCACTACCAATCCCCCTCCCCCAAGGCTTCTGATGTCCTCTCAGAGCTCACGCTCACTCATGAGCTCAAGCAGCTTCCAAGTGGGGAGCACTTCCTCCTCCATGACAACAGGCCCAGCAGCAATGTCCGCATAATCTGCTATGCCACTCAGCAGAGCCTGCTGGAGTTAAAAAGGGCTTCAAACTGGCTAGTTGATGGTACCTTTGCCACTTTTCCCGGATGTTCATGCAGCTCTGGATGATCCATGCCCAGATTGACATCCAGGTGATTCCACTTGCGCTCTTTCTTCTTCCTGGGGCCACTGAGGCCATCTACACCCGTGCTTTATCCATTATTTTCCAAGAACTTTCCCCCCTTCCTGACAGCAACAATGCCAAGAAGACCCCCCTACACCTGCGCCAACCCTCCTGCTGTTGACAAGGACCAGGCCACCCTGGACTTGGAGGAAAAGGTACGGCTGAGAGCTCTTGGGCCTGCCATTTGCATCATGGACTTTGAGCCTCCTCAGTTCAATGCATTTGAGAAGCTGTTCAGAAGGGAGGTGCAGGGATGCCACTTTCACTTCCTCCAAGCAGTTGCTCAGAATGTGCAGGCCCAGGTTGAGCTTAGTAAGTTGAGCCGGAGGGACACTTTGACCACCTGCAAATTTGTGCTTGCACAATTTAGTGCCTTGGCTTTTTTAAAGCCAGAGCACACTGCACAGGGGTTTGAGGTTCTCTCAAAGGATCCTTACATAGTGAAACACTCAGAGCTTAAGCCTTTCCTTGAGTACTTTGAGCCCCAGTGGATTGGGAAGGTTATCACACAGAGGTAAGGCAAGGCCTGCGCCAAGACCAGCTGGAACGTTTACCAGGCAGCTATCAACAGGGAGCTCAAGACCACCTTGGCACTAGAGGCTTATCAAAAGCATCTTAAGGCTAAATTTGGGCTTCATCCAAAGTTCAATAAGTTCTTTTCCCTCCTGCATCATGAGCAAGAGAAAACCATCTCCAAGCTCAGAGATCTTGCCAACCGCGTCCCCCCACCAAGCCAACCACCCGCTGTATCCTCTTCACCAAGGCCATCCAGGGTGCGGCTAAGCACAAATACAAGGCCTCTGAGCTTAAGCAGAAGCTTGAGCTTATTGCCACTGCCCTCCTGGAAGGGGCCAAAATGAAATGGGGAAACAATGATGAGGAATAAACTTGCTTGCTTCTATGGTTTTGACTTTTAACTTTTTAGCTTTAATTTTACTTTTTAGTTTTAATTTTTATTTTTTTTGATTTAATTAGATAGCACTGATTATTTTATGTATACATGGCAAGTTTGAGATGAATAGTTATAGTTGAAAGTGAGTGAAATATCTTAATTTTGTTAATTTACTAGTAAAATATAAGATGTTCACAGTTGTGCTTATATGAACTATATCAAAAAATATTAATATTTCTTAATATTTTGTGTAATTTAACTGATTGTATTTGTGTTTATTTTTGTTTCATTGGAATTTTAATTTTTATGGTAATAAAAAAATATTTTTATATTAAAGAGTATAAATACAAACTAAAATGAGAAATAACTGCTTATTTATACTTATTTTCATTAATTAAGGTACTGTTTTTATTACATTTTTGGGCTCTCTGGGGTCACTTCATTATACCATAGCTGTAAGACTTAATTTTTAATATTTAAAGGTTTCAGTACATCAAGATCTGTTAATTAAAAAAGTGTCAATTTCCAGTTGTCAATCAGGGAAAAAGCTGAATTCTTACTTTACAATAGTGGCAAGCACCATGGAGTCAATCACCAGGGAGTCAAACTTACCACAGTTGCCCCCATCAAGCCACCTGCCTTCCAACCCTGACTCACAAACCACCACCCATTTCCTCCCCACTATTTCTGATGCTGTCCCTTTCACAGGTGCAGATGAAGGCAGTGTTCATTCTGCCCATTTCCTCCCCTTCTTGTCCTTTGATGAGTAAAATAAATCTTTTCTTTGTGACAACTTATTAAAATTAAAATTTCTCATTCAATTCACAAATAACAATATTTCTTATACATTGTTAGCATTTCCCATATTTAAAAAATGTTTTGTACATTTGATGTGGTAACATATAATTATTTGCATTAATAGTTTTTTGTTAACAACAATAAATTAAGGACCACAAATTTAAAGTTATATTAGAATATTTCAGGTACTGTAAATTCAGAACCTGAACATAAAAATGCAGGATTGTGTCACAAGTGACAAATACTTATTGACTATGCTTATTTAAAAGCCTCAACTACAGGATTCAAACCCTGGCTCCCCGTGGGCTGCCAGCCTGCAGGGCCAGCTGCCTGGCCGCCCGCAGTTTTTTAGGCTCAAGCCAGAGCAGGATTTGACTTCCAAAAATCCTTTGAATCTTGATGAATCAAATTCACCTACATCAATACTTCCCACACTAAAGGTTCCTGTTAACTCAACCAATCAGTGGGCAGGTACAGCCACAGATCCCAAAATAACTCAGGCCCACGTGAAAGGGGAAACAGATAACCTTCCCATAGAACACGGGCCACCCAGAGATGACCAATCCCACAACCTGACTAGGAAATTTGAGCATTCTCAATTTGAGCCAGCCAATGGAATAACCCCTGCAATTGATGCCATCAAAGACTGGGAAGAACTGGTGAAAGGGAAAACCTGGGCCACAGAATTTAGTGAAAGTTTTACCGTGACAGATGGGCATACTTATACCCTGGACTGCCAGGAAGATGCCCATTGTCATTCTTGCAATAAAGTGACATGAACCTTTGGTTCAACCAGATCATACCATACTTGTTATTAGTTCTACTTCATTTACAGCCTACGTCATGCAGTTCTGCACCCCACACTCACCTACCCCAAGAAACCACGGTCCAGCCGCCTGACCTTTACTGTCCACCAGGAGCTCCCTTTGGCCCAGTGCATTTCACCGAGTACTCAACCAACCTGGCGTATTTGGAGTTTACTTTGGAGGAAATCCTAATCCACAACCCCAAAGCTAGAACTAGAGAGACAGAAGTCCTTTACAGAGAAATCAACAAAATTATCCAGCCCCCTCTGCTATTCCAAGTTAAGTATAATTTCCTGCCCGCATATTTAATTCCAATGACACTGCCCCTCACCCTGCGGCCCAACCGCCCGCAATAATTTGTTGCCACTAATGAATCCACTTCCACTCAGATATTTGGGGTGATGTATATCACCCTCACCAGATCAATTGATTCTATGGTGCCTGTAAGCAGACCTTGGGCCCTCCTGGGCAAATTGTTATCTTATATTGAAAGTTAGCATCAATCTTGTGGTGGGCCCTTCCTGCTGGGCCCGCGGGCTGTCTACCCACGAGTTCCCAAGAACCCCCCACAGATTGGATCCCTGATAGGACTGGTGGCAGGCCTGCCAGCAAAAGCTGGGCAAGAAGGTGGCTGGCAGGGTGCTGGCAGGCGTGGCAGATGCCTGTGCAGCCGCGGTGGGCGCCTGCCCGGATGATAAATTATTCTGGGGCTGATCAAGTCCTGTTTTGACCTCTTTTTAAATTTCTTTTTCCCAATTAAAGGGGGGAATCAACATTAAATTGTGAATCTTTACAATTATAATTTCCTAATTTTCCCCAATATGGTATGTCAATAGAAATCTGGTTGATGTCAGGGATATTCCTGACAGGTACATCCCAGAATCACCTGATTCCATTTGCAGACATGCACTTCCATGGCTGGAAGCATTCCAGACTTCCAGTGCCAAACTCCTGTGGAATATAAATATCCTGATCCAAGCTTCCATTTTTCCACCCAGGAAAAATCTGACTGGTCCTGAATACCTTGATGCCATTGTCTCCCTTTAATAATTTTCTCACTGATTGATTTTTGAAGTTAGTAAACAAAATGGTTTGCAATCTGAACCAGGCGCCACTGCAAGGCCCAGGAATATTTCTAAGCGGTGCCACAGTACCTCTGCGCCTGAAAAATGCACTGGGGGCGGCTTACTGCTTTTAAACTCAACAAGTTTGCTGCTGCAGAATTTTAAACCACTATCCAGGGGTTTATCTTTGGTTAAACTTGACCCGTTTTCTCAAAACAGTTTAGACTTCAACCCCCTATGATTGGATCATCATTAATAATTTCCCTGGGTATCAATTAACCTTCCTGGTCAATTGATTGGTTCTGAGCCACCTAGTCTATAATCTGGATTGGTCAGATTGTTCATTTAGACCCTCAATCAGTACAACCTAATCAATTCCTGGGTACTCTGTCATTACACTGGAGAATCTCTCCAAGGGCAATCCTATTGTTTTGGATTTCAACCTATGAGATCCATCACAATTGTCCTAACTGTGCTGTTTTAGCAGAGTTACACGAGGAAAAATATTTATAAGATAGATAATAATCTTTATTGTGATATAGTGAATATATAGTTCATGTGAATCCAGGATAACAGGAACATGATTGGTGATCACACGGCTGGATGGGAGAAGGGGGTGGCTTGATCCTGATAATGAGTCAAGCCCCAAAACAAGGTATCCACCATAAAGAATCATCATCTGTTCATGTTGTTGGATTTGGTAATTTGAGTTGACTTCCTAGTCTGGCTTTGAGTGACCAGATAATTGGATTGCAGGTCACAAACCTGCTTGGTTGGAACCTTGCTAGCGGGTTGAGCCTGCGGTTTTGACACCCCCCCCAACTGAAGGTCAACCTCTTCTGGGGGCAGGTTGTCAGGAGCCCAGGCGCCATATTGAACTAGTTGCTGTTCTGTGGCAGGCAGGATGGTTTCTTGTTGTTTATGTCTTGCTTTGCAGGGTTGTAGGCAATCATGGTGTAGGGTTTTGTCTTTTTTGTGCTTCCCAAGTCCTTGCACAAGGTAAGTGTTATTGTTGTTTACCTTTAGAATTATTGCTGGCCCTACTTTCTTGGGTTGTAGTTTGCTTTTATCAACATTCATGACCCAAACTTTGTCCCTAACTTCATGTCTATCTTGGATGGGGACAAAGGTTTTTTGAAGACGTTCATTTTCCTTTTCTGTTTGTTTGCTGTTGGCCTCTATAACTTGAGGGTCTGAGCAAGGGGGGACTTTACTTGGAATTTCCAGTTTAGGTCCTGTCAATGCTTGAATGATATTTGGCTGTGTGCCGTATATCAGATCAAACGGGCTTTTTCCAGTGGATCTGTTCACTTGGGTTTGACACACAAGTATTGCAGTTAGTAGATGCTTATACCAGTCTTCTGGTCTCCCGGCAGTGAGTTTGGCTAAGGCTTGCACGAGGCTACCATTAAGCTGCTCTACACGTCCATTGGCCTGTGGGTGGTACAGTGTTGTTACAGTGTATTTGACCCCATTTTTTGCAAGGTATACACTGGTAGTTTTGGAGGTTAATTCTTTCCCTCCATTGGTTATCAGGAGTTCTGGCTTTCCAAACTTGCTGATTATCTCCTTTCCAATAAATTTTTGTACATCATTGCCAGTGTGTGCCTTTACTGCTTGGGCTACTGGTTATCTTGTAGCAAAGTAAATGACAATGATGATGTATTTCTTGTCATTGTGTTTTCCTGGAATGGGGCCAACAATGTCAAGAGCTCATACTTTGAAAGATAGTTGTGTGAAGATGGGAATTACTGACTTTGGAGGGGTTTTGCTTTTGACATATTTTTTGCATACCTCGCATTGGTCTAGAACTTCTTGAACATTGTGGTATAAGGTTGGCCACCAGGCCTTGTGTTTAAGGAACTCATATAGGTTTTGACTCTTGGTGTGTCCAAGGTCTCTGTGATAGCGTAGGATAGTGTCTACTTGCTGGTACATGAGATGTAAGGATGGTAAAACTGTCAGACATTTTCCTGTACAGGGTCTTGTACACGTCAGAAAATAGATGTTTGTTTTTGATAACTGTTTCCTTTGTTATGTCGGTTGTACCAGGGGGGAACCTTTTTCCTTTGTTCATAGTACTAAGAGAGGCCAGTCTGGGTTGAGCCCATTCTCTCCTCTGGAAGCACAGACATACAGGCACAAGAGGGTGTCTGCCATGGCAAGTTCTGGACCAGGTTTGTACTGTATGAGCATATTGAATCTCTCCAAGAGCTCCATCCAGTGGGCTTGGCAAGAAGATAGATTTTCTTGGGTTTTGAAGTATATGAGCAACTTGTGGTTGACCAATGCTGTGAATTCTTCCTGCTGTTCTAGATAACAACGCCATTTGATTAGGCAGTGTACAATGGCCAGAAGTTCCTTGTTGTGGATAGGGTATTGACACTTGCCATCTGTCAACTTTTGGGATTCATAAGATAAAGGCAGGAAATCACCATCATTATTTTTGATTTGTAGTACTCCCCAATGAATGCGTCTGAGGCATTGGTTTCCATTTGATATTCCTTGTCATGTTTGGGGTATTGCAGGATAGGAGCTGTTGTGAGCTTCTCCTTGAGGCATCTAAAACAGAGTTCACATTGGGGGGGTCCATAAAAACTTGGATTTGGCGCCTGTTATGGCAGATAAGGGGGCAGTCAAAAATCCACAGTCAGGTATGAAGCGTTGTACATAGGCCACCATTCCCAAGAAGGTGCGGAGTTCTGACTTATCCTTGGGTGGTGGCATCTTGCAGATGGCCTGTATCTTTTGACTGTTGGGTTTGATGCCGTATTTTGAGACTATGTGTCCCAGGAAGGGTAGTTGCTCATGGAAGAACTGGCACTTGGAGGGCTTGGCCAACAGTTTGTGTTGTGTCAAGGTAGCAAAGACTGCCTCAAGGTCTTTGTGGTGTTGTTCCACCAAGGGGCTGTAGACAATAATGTTGTCTAGGTACACTAGGGCGTGCTTGCCTATGTGGGGTGCAAATACTTTGTTCATGAAGGTTACAAAGGTAGACGGGCATTGGTCATGCCAAAGTTGAGCCCCAATCATTTGTAGGAGCTGTGTTTAGCGTGGAAGGCTGTTTTGGGGATGTCTTCCTCCTTAATGCAAATCTGGTTGTAGCCTGCTGTCAGATCAATCTTGGAGAAGACTGTAGCTCCTCCCAAGGCATCAAAGAGGCCGTCAATCAGTGGTAGTGGGTCACAATTCTTAATGGTAACTTTGTTTAGGGCTCGGTAGTCTGTGACCAGACGCAAGGTACCATCCTTCTTAGCCACAAAAAATACGGCGGCCCCAAAAGGAGACTGTGAGGGGCAGATAAGTCCTTTTTCCAATGCCTCCTTGAGATAGGCGCTTAAGGTGTTGTCTTCATTTGGGGTCAGCCTGTAGATAGGGTGCACCTTGGGTACAGCCCCCTTGAGTTGGATGGAGTGCTGAATATGCTTTTCAGGGGGCAGTCTGGGCAGTGCCTCCTTGAAGATTTCTGGATGGCGGGCCACAATTTTGCAGTCCTGAGGCGTGGAGGTATCCTGATGATCTTTGAAATGTATGATCTTGTACTGGCAGGAGCCCTAATCAATTGCCTTCAGGTTTTTCTTCTTGTCCTGGGTCTCTGTGATGTGCACAAAAATTTGGTTGCATAGAAGTTGGTCCACAGAGTCAGGGTAGATCTGGTGGTTGATACCTTCACGCTTGATGGTCAACACTGAGGTTGCCCAGTCTACGTAAAGATTGTTATTTCTCAGCCAGTCTAACCCCAGTACAATGTCAAACTTTGGGAAGTCAATGACGGGACCTTAAATGATGGAGTGGAGGTTCTCAAGCATGATAGAGAAGGGGGCAGTTTCCTTTGTCATAGTGATGTGGTGTTTGTCAGCCAGGACCACATTATTTATCCATGAAGGATAAGTGGTCAGCTTGAAATTATCCACAAAGCTATTGTTGACCAGGGTTTGGTCTGCGCCCAAATCCAGGAGTGCTGAGCCTGTGTAACTTCAAAAGCGGAAAGGATAGGGCATCAATTTATTGGAATGTCTGGCAATGGTGTACAGTACCGGGTCCTCCAAGGGCACCTAGATCATTGGGCATTGGTCCACGTCCTTGGGTTGGTACTCATCATTGGGCAAGTCAGGAGTTGCATGGGGAGAGCTTGGCTTTTTTAGTGCTCTCCCTGGGCTTTTCCCTTGTCTTGGTTGCCTTGCGTGGCAGTGAAACAGAAATGGGTCCGGTTTGACTGCCATTGTTTCCATTCCCATGTCCATTTGAACCTGTGGGTTTGTGGTTGGCGTTATTCCTGTTGCCCCCAGGGGGTGGTCAAGAGGAGCTCCCACCTGGATGGGAGTCCTTGGGTCTCTCTTGTTTCCCAGTTTGTGCCATATGAAGTGCGCTGGAGGTTTGCTCCTCTTTCTCCGCTTCACGGTACAAGCTTTGCAGGTTAATCACCTGGTCCAGGTTCACATGCCTCATCACATGTGACTTGAGGGCGTTGTAGTACATGAGGTGTGTGGCTGGGGTGTCAAAGGCCATGTCAGAGGGTGTGCAAAGTCGGAGTTCCTTGTAGGCGCGGGTGAGTTCCTTCACGGTGCCTGTCTGGGTCAGGTTCTTTACTTGGCGTATGATCATGAGCACTGTATCTTTAAGCTCAAATCTTTCCAGGAAGTCTTGCTTAAAGGTATCCTAGTTCTTTTTGGTGTGCTCTTTGTGCCACTTGTTGCACCATGTGCTAGTGTCATGGATCAGACAAATGGAAATTTCTGCAATCCAAAACCACTGTGGGCATTCCATCTGAGCCAGCTTGCTCTGGGTGGACTGGATCCATGCAGCAGCGTTGTTGTTGTTGGCACCAGCAAAAGGTTCCAAGGTGGTGCTCTGTAGTCTTTGAGCTATGTAGGCGGGCATGATGTTTTTGTCAGCTAGTTGCGGTATCAAGGAGGAAGTCTGAAAGAAACCTTGTGCAGACATGGCGTTGAAGGCGGCTAGCCAGATCACCGTGTTCTGGTACAGGACAAAGCCATCAGGTATGTTGGTACCAGGGGTGTATGGAGTCCTGTTGGGCAGGAGGCCAGACATAATTCTGTCAAGGATTTGTTGGCCGCGGCGCGTGCAGGTAACAGGCGGAAATTTTTAAGAGAAGGTAGGATGGAGAACCTACCTGTGCTACCAATATTGTAACTGTGCTGTTTTAGCAGAGTTACATGAGGAAAAAATATTTTGAAGATAGATAATAATCTTTATTGTGAGATAGTGATTATATAGTTCATGTGAATCAAGGATAACAGGAACATGATTGGTGATCACACAGCTGGATGGGAGAAGAGGATGGCTTGATCCTGATAATGAGTCAAGCGCCAAAACAAGGTATCCACCATAAAGGATTATCATCTGTTCATGTTGTTGGATTTGGTAATTTGAGTTGACTTCCTAGTCTGGCTTTGAGTGACCAGATAATTGGATTGCAGGTCATAAACCTGCTTGGTTGGAACCTTGCTGACGGGTCAAGCCTGCAGTTTTGACACAATCCAACCACTTTGTTTAACTACAGCCTAGCCTGACTGTGGTACTTCACAATTCATTATTGTTGAACCACCTTAATCTCAATCAGGATTAGATAGTACCTTTCCCCAAAAGATCATACCAGAATAGTCTTTGGGGCGTCAGATTGATGAGGAGCGCCTTTTTGGGGAAGCTTCAAATATGGAAATGAGAGAGAAGTATATTTTATTGAATAATACTTTAGGCTTATATAGCTTTAGCTGTGGCGGAGATTTAGTTGGATCAAACCTAGGGGTTGGTCATGTGTGGGATGGGTTCAAGCCACTGGACTCTAGACAGTCAGGTGATATTGCTTGGTTGCCATTTCCAGTATGTCAAACTGTATATTGGGAAGGCACCAAATTGGGCAATGACTGGATGTTAAGTGGGTTGATGATAGCCAGAATACTTGTACATCCAGATCCTTGACACCCCCTAAGGGGTTACTATGATACATCAGGAGGGGGATTTCTCTTGACAGCTGCCAAATAATGTTCCTGGAGTTGTTTGCTAGTTGGTACCAGTCAGGTCGGGTGTTCTCCTTTGCTAAGGCAGAGACAATTTCTGTAATATTTCTTGATGAAAGGGTCTTTGGCACCTTGGAATTTCACTAGATAGGTGTTCCTGTCTGGCCTGTACTTGATCATTCTTCCTGGTCCCCTGTGTACTGAGTCTAGCTTCTTTCTGTTTCTAGCCAGGACCCAGACTAGGGAGTTGATGGGGAGTGGTTCCTCTGTAGAGGTTACCTTTGTGTTTTGAGCCTTTTTATTTCTGCTATTTTAGCTTTGAGGAAGATGTGTTGTAGAGTTGGTACTTGTTCTACTGTGGGGGGTTTCCCCAGGGGATCTTTATGTATGATTGATTATTGCAGGTGACTATCTCTGGTTTGTATCCGTAGGTTAGTTCAAACAGTGAATAGCCTGTCCCTTGATTGGTGCGGACCCAGGATACTAATAATACATGTTTCATGTATAGTGGCAATGTATCTTTGGCTTTGTCATCCATTATTTTTCTGAGGGTTCTGATAAGGCTGCTGTTTAGGCGTTCAACTCTGACATTGGCCTGTGGCCTGTAGTGCAAGGTTGTAGAATGCTTGGTGTTTTTGGATTTTAGATTGATGTTTACTATGTGGCCTGATAACTCTGTTGCTCCATCTGTTATGATGTAGTCTGGAGTGCCGTAGTCATCTATGATTGCTTTGTTAATGAATTGGTTTATTGTTTCTGCTTTATTGTCCTTTGTTGTCCAGCAGATGAGGCAGCGTGTAGCAAAGTTAATGGCTACAATTAAGAAACGTTGATTTGTTTTAGTTTCTGGAAAGGGGCTAACTACGTCCAGTCCCCAAACCTTGAATGGTTCAGGGTCAGGTACTGGGCTAACCGTTGGCTGGGGAGCCTTTGTGCTGGCATATTTCTTGAACACTGTGCGCTTTTTCGGAACATCAATTATATCTTGTTTAAGATTGGGCCTTCATACTATCTCTTTTAAAGTGAGGTATAGGTTGTTAGCCTTTGTATGTCCTATTAGGCAGTGATGTCTTAATATGGTGTCAACTCTTTGTGCAAGTGGGATGTAGGGAACATGTTTGTTGTTGATGATTTGGTATACAGTGTCATTTGATACATGGAAATATTTTTTGTTCCTTAAAAATGTATTGTGGGTTAGCTGATGTGTTGAGGGGTCTTTCCCTTTAGTTTTATACTCAGTATTATATAGGTTTGGCCAGTTAGAGTCTAGATGGTCAGGATGATCCTCTCTTGTCTGGCATAGCCAAGAGAGAGCATCAGCTGTGACAGCTCTGCCCCCTTTTTGTATTGGATGTCCAAATTGAGCTGCTCTAGCAGGGACATCCATTTGGTTTGTTGCCATGCAAGTGCATTCTGAGTTTTGAAATAGATTAAGGATTTATGGTCAGTTAGTACTTGGACATTTAAATGTCCTTCTAGATAACATCTCCATTTCTTGCATGTGTGATATATTGCTAGCAATTCCTTATCATGTATTGGGTATCTCTGCCCAGTGTTTGTTGGTTTTCTACTTTCATAACATACTGGCAGGAAGTCTTGCTGCCCTGGCTAGCAGATGCGCAGGACTGCGCCAATGGCGGTGTTGCTGGCATCTGACTTGAGCTTGTAGAACCTGTTATTGTTAGGGTATTGCAAGATTGGTGCTTTGATCAGAGCTTGTTTTAATAATTGGAAATTCTTGTCACATTCTGGTGTCCAGATGAATTTCTTTTTGGCATTACCCTTGGTTAAGTCATTGATTGGTGCGGTGATTTTTCTGCATTCTTTGATGTATTTCCTTAGGTAAGCTACCATACCAAGAAAGCATCTAACTTGTTTAACAGAGGTGGAGTGTTGCATGTTGTTTATGGCTTTAATTTTTTCTGGATCTGCTTTGATGCCGCCTTCAGAGACAATGTTGCCTAAGAACAGGAGTTCCTTTTCCATAAATTGGCACTTACTTGATTTTGCGTAAAGTTTGTGCTTTGAAAGTCAATTGAATGTCTTGCAGACATGCGTGAGGTGTTCCTTTTTTGTTTTTGAGAATATGCTGATATTGTCAAGGTAGCATAATATGTTTGAGAGACCGTTTAGCGCTTGGTTCATCATGGTGACAAACGTTACGGGAGCGTTGGTCATCCCAAAGTCCATTACTCTACATTCAAAGGATCCAAATTGTGTACAGAACACCGTTTTTGGTATGTCCTTTTCCTTTACTTTTACTTGGTTATAACCTGAGGTGAGGTCAATTTTAGAGAAAAATTTGGCTCCAGAGAGTCTTGCAAACAGATCCTCTATGAGTGGAAGGGAATACTTATTCTTTACTATGCTTGCATTGAGAGCTCTATAGCCTGTTACTAGAGGGAGGGGACCTTCTTTTTCTTTACAAAGAACACTGCCGCCCCCACAGGGATTCAGACGGGCAAATGAATCCTTTGGCTAGGTTGTCTTCAATGTGGGTTTTGAGAGTTTGGGTCTCCATGGGGGAGAGTCTGTAGAGAGATGTAGGTTTAGGCATGGCTTTATACAGGTCAATGCCATGTTTGACATCCCGTTTGGGTGGTAACTCTGTGAGTTCTTCCTTGAATACATGAGTGTATTCATTTAGGAGTGCCACAAGTTCTGGGCATGGAATTTGGTTGTTTGCATATTATTGAATTTGGTGTACCTCATTATGTAGAGGGTACTATCTTTGGTTAGATGTTCTGAGTCATATTGGTTTATGACCTGGACAAATACTGTGTCTCTTATAATGAGGTTATTTGGTTCTTTAAGGATGTTGAAGTTGACTCTGTTGCATTTGATGGTCATGGTTTTTGTTTTCCAACATACGCTGGGGTTCACTCGGGTGAACCAGTCCATGCCTGCTACAATGTTGTAGTTATGTTGTTCATGGCAAGTCCTTTGATGGACGTTTGTAATACTTGGAGGTTAATTATGAAGGGAGTTGTTTTGCCTTTGAGTAGAACTTTTGATTTATCTGCCATTCTGGCATATTTGAAGTTTGATTTGACAACTGGTACTTTGTACTTGGTTATAAATGGTTTGCTTACCAAAGTGTGTTAAGCACCAGAGTCAAATAAAATTTTATGTTTATGTGATTTGTAGGTTCTGGGTAGACAAGAAGTTGTGAGCAATCTTTGATTTTTACATTCATAAAAATAAAGGATTGCGGGACATGTGGGATGAGAGCAGTAAAGTTTGTGCCTTGGTACAGTTTCTTGTCAGGTTGGGGGAAGACAGGGGCACTTAAGCCTTTTCCCCCTCTTGTTTTCCCTGTTCCTCTGTTAAAGACCTTTGAGGTCAGAGAATGTGGGGTTGGATTCATAGTGGGTTGCTGTCTCAGCATTGTTAACTTTGGTGGTGTCCTCTTTCTTGGGACAGGAGCAGTTTGCGCTTTGGCTGTGATTACCATTGTTGTAATTAGAGTTGCTATTGCTATGATTGGTGTTTTAGATTTTGTTGCCATTGGAGTTTTCTCTGCCATTGCAGTTTGAGGAGTGATTGCTGTTACATGTGGTATATTCCATGTTTGCATGTTTTTCTGTGCGCTTGGCTTCTGCAATGAGTGCAGGCATGGAGGTGTTGACTTCTGCATGGATGAGGGCAGTGACAGAGGGTTTCATTCTGTTGATGAATGAGGCTCTGGTGTGTACGTTGTCAGATTGCGCTGGATTTTGGATTTTGCGGCGTATTTCCTAAAATTCATTGGCGTAAGCTGTGATAGTGGTCTTCTGGGGATGATTGCTGAGCTGAATTGAAATGTCTTGGAGGGATTTGGTGATGCAGAAATTGTGTGTGATATCCGCTTTGAACTCTTCCCAGTTGTCAAGCTGGTTGTCAGTTTGTGAGCCAACCCAGGTGGCAAACCAGTTAGCTGCGGTCTTGTACAGGCGCTTGCTAGCTTCCTGGACCCATTTTTTGTGGGGGATGCGGCTGGCGCAGAGTTTAGCAGCTGAGTGGTCTAGCCAGTTGATGATTTTTTCTTTGTTTTTACCAAAGATCTTGTTGATACCAATGTATTTGGTGTTGATAACTTCACCTGTGATAGGTGGTTGTGTGTTTTTTTGTGGTTGTTGAGAGCAACTGTATTGAATTATCTTGGCGCATGCTTTGGGCATAACCAGTCCTTTGAATACAGTGCATCCACAGGTATATCTTTGTCAGGTTTCGGGTGCAGAAGTATGTTTTCAAGGTCTCCTGGGATGTGGCCTGGTTGAGTATGTGGGCAAAGGTGGGCAGGTTTTGGTCGGTCATTTTCTCTTTCATGGGCGTGGTAAAAAAACTGTAGCTGCTACCAGTGATGAGGAGAGCCTTTTTGGGGAAGCTTCAAATATGGAAATGAGATAGAAGAGAAGTACATTTTATTGAATAAAACTTTAGGCTTATATAGCTTTAGCTGTGGCGGAGATTTAGTTGGATTGAACCTAGGGGTTGGTCATGTGCAGGATGGGTTCAAGTCACTGGATACTTGGACAGTCAGGTGATATTGCTTGGTTGCCATTTCTGGTATGTTGAACTGTATATTGGGAGGGCACCAAATTAGGCAATGACTGGATGTTAAGTGGGTTGGCGGTAGCCAGAATACTTGTACATCCAGATCCCCAACAAGATCAAGGAGCTTTAGACAAGTGGCTTAGCTGATAGCCCCATCACCTGGTTGGCAACTGCCCAGAATATGAAGGGATTGCTGGATCAAACCTGTTCATAAAAGGGCCTTGCAGAGAGAGATGGAGCCTTTTACTTGACCTGCTATGGCTTCTGTAGATCCTGTATACCTCTTTCAATGATGCCATAAACCATCCCTGTACAGATATCTTGCTGATTAGCTAAAGGGATATTTTCTTTAAAGACATAATTGTGTCAAACCAGCTTATATCTTTCTGGGAGGTTTGAGGGCAGGTTGGAAAGAGAAAAACTATGCTCTCAACTACAATAGAATTGTGGCTGAAGCATCAACCCAAAAGGTTGTTACCAACAGTCCCAGAGAGATCACGGGGGGAGAGAATTCACTGAAACCCTAAGGCAATTGGTAAAATTTTAATGGTCAATGTTACTAACAAATTTCAACCTTTATTAGGCTAGAGGATAACAAAGCAAGAGCTTGTTACTGCTTGTGTGTCAATTTGAAGAAGGGGATGTGTCTGGAGTGGGAGGTTGAACATCCCATAGCAAATCCACCAATGATACCAGGGTATGAGTGCAATTCTTGAGGCAGGGAAATCTGGGCAAATTTTGGATGGGCAAAAGCAAAAGGGAAAACTGACTCAACTAAAATTGAGGGACCATCTTGGATGCATATAACACTGCTCCTAGCTTCTCTTACAAATAATATTTAACCAGGGGTGTCTCTTGGGTGGGTTAGACGGGGGCATCTTTGTAATAATTCCACAAGGAATGATGTGAGGGCCTTTATTGGGCTTTTTCAGTAAATCTTTGAGGAAATATTCAGGCACAACTTGGTAGAGATCCCCAAGCATTTTTTTTTGAGGATTGAGTGGAGGCCTAAGGGGGAGGTTAACTTTGCATTTTCTATATAAAAAAGGTCTATATCTACCTTATGCTGCTATTTAAACCAGCTTTATAGCCTATTTTGGGATTTTGGGATATTTTCAAATTAATAGAATCATCCAATAAATGTGGAAATGCAATAATTAGCCCTGAATATGGGTCTAACATGAAAGCATGTGTGTCCAGGTTGCAAGAATAATAGTTCAATGGCCAAATAAGATCCTGCATGAACCAAACCGCTATTATTGTTAATGACTGTATCATGTATATATTTTACAATTAATTGGTTCACTTCAAAAGGCTCCTGCATATGCATATCATAATAATTACTATTCTAAACATTAATCATATCCTAAGTCAGGAGGGCTCCCATATAGGCTGTCAGAGATTTCATTAACTCTGAATCTTCTGGTGATGGGACAGAAATTACTGGGTAGTATGAATACATCTCCAAGTGGTGGGAAATCACCACCCAAATCCACATAGAGTTGATGATTAACCACCAACAAAGCTTCAAATACTGGTTTTTAAAATTTCCAAAAGATACACTGGGGTTCAACAATATGATTAAACCCAACCAAAAGAGTCCCAGATAGATAGCCCACAGTAGATTAGAGAGTCCTCAGAATAAAACTCTGGAAATTGGGAAGTAATTATAGTCTCAGTTTGGATTCCAAGGTAGAGACTCCAAGTTTCTGGGGAATTGGAGTAACATTAGGAGGCGCTAACAACAAAGTACCCAAGGCAGGGCCCATATTCCAGTAATAAATTGACTTAAGATCAAGTTATATGAGATATAGAAGAGTGAACCCACTACTGGATGCATGGTAAATAAAGGTTAGACCAGGAGAATATTTGGTTTATATAGGAAGTTAGGAAGGATTCAACTCTTATAGTTGAACAGTGAAAATTTTACATTATGTACCAAATTTTGACCAATCAATACCACCTGGATCTTTGGCCCCCATTCCATTGACATTGTCTAAGGAATACCTTGTCCAATATGCAAAAACCCCTTGAGTGACTAATTTCTGGTGACCGTTCTGATAAATGAGGTTGTATCAAGTGACTATCAGATCACATCTATTTATTGTCAACTTGCATGGGGTATTCAAATCCATCTGTAAAACTGGAACAACAGAAACCCATTTTTGATCAACAGTTTGATTTAAATCTGTCAACTCAGTCAACTTGGTTAATTATTTCCCCTTTTTTGGCTTTCTGGTTAAGGCAGATAATACCAAGCATGATGGAGACTACTGTGACAGGTGAACCTCCTGGCTCAGGAATTAACTTGAGCTCAACTCCCATGGCCACTAAAAAAGTATGATCAAGCCCCTCCACAATGGGGCTTCAAACTGAACAACTTCTGAAATATTTACAAAGATATAGGCACCAACAGGGCTAACTACAAAGTTTCTCACTTGTGTGAAATCATTGCCTTTCAGACCTTCATCATTAGCTACTGTGGAGAATAATCAGGATACCACTAGATATCCTTTGCAATACTGGCAGCCTACTAAGGCTATAAATATCTCTGTTTTTATCTAATAATAAACTTATCTTTGCTGCACCAAATTTTTTTATTGGAGTGTGATCCTCATAATATTAAGAACCATTCACCTCAGTTTATATGCCTACTTCACTGTTGCCAAAACTTACAGAGGATTCTGCTTCTAGGTTACAGCCACCTGTTAACCTATGAAAATAATAGCAGTTAAACTCTCCTTCTTGAAAATTTTAGCCCTTTTGAAGAGCTGGTCATAATAATACTTTTCTGCCATCTCCTTCTTGTGAAACCCCCCAAGAAACTGACACAGTTCAATATGTTTTTCAAATTATTTTGAGTAAGTATATTAGAAAGCCACCTTTTATTACCCTAATATTTTTTTGATTGCATGTTTTCAGGAAGTTATAATGTAATTTGATCAATTTTGTATTAGAATGAGCTTATCAAAAAGTCTTGCATTGGTTTTTTAAAACAAGACCAGAATTTTAGTAAATGATGATTATTGTTATACAACTACCTTGTGTTTTGGTATGCTATGTATATGTAGAACCCCCTTGATATTGTTGAGGTATATTTATCTTGTGAACAATCAAGAAATTCTGATCGTTTTACCTTCAACTTGTTGCTTTGAGTTTCTCACTTTGATTCTCCATCTTGCTATTTTTCAAGGCCGTTTGAAACTCAGCATTGCACCCTAATATTGACCACCGTTGAGTTCATTTAATGTACCAGCTTTTTATACCAGAATTCTTCATTAAACGGTGTGATGTATCAGATCAACATCAGGGATTCTTCAGTCAGGCTACAACTAGATATCCCATTTCTCTGATAATCATACCAATCAAAAGGATTGTCTAAACTGATGGTTTATCAAATATTCAGCAAAGTATATAAAATGGAAAATATTTGATAAATAAACTATTCAGGTTTCTATTTTTTATTTCCCTGTTCTAGTGGTTATTGGCAATAGTGGGATTCCTGACCCACATGTGCATTCTGATAATCCATGTATGGATTTTTAAAACCCCTTATTTGCCAACCCTTGGGTATGAAGTATCTCAAAAAAGGACTGCTATACTTAACTGGATACTTATAAACTAATAATGTTTAAATTATTCTCAGATCAAAACAATGCAAAAGTGATGCTTCTGTTATCATGCTTCTGTCGCTACCCAACTATTGACATAGTGGTGCCAGATTTGAATCTGGACCGACTATCGAATATTTAAGTCTGCTAAAAGCTTGAAAAAGTTTTATGGCTTGGTTTAACTTCCCTGTCGCCTTAATTTTAATAAATGATCTCTCTCTTCTAATCTTCACTTTTATTTTAAACTGATTGGCTTAGGAGCTTCTACAGAGACAGGTGCTGCGGTCTCATTGGCCTGTGTGTCTTTCCTCTGTTTGAATCAAATATAGGATATTTGAATTTAGTTGTGGTTCTTTTCTACAGTCATTTCTGACTTTAATAAAGTTATTTTAAAAGCATATATAATATATTTGAAGTCTTGCTTTCAACGCAAGGCTACGAAGAAATGTGCTTTCTTAGTTCCCACATATCAAGACCTCGATCCAATCCAGCTGGGGTTAGAAAGCCACAGCTTTAATTTAAAATTTCATTAAAAATATTTTATAAAAAACTGTAACCTTTGCAAGATTTAACCTTAGTCCAGGTTATACTTTGGTTTCGGCCTTCCGATCCAAGGTATCAATAGCGTCGGTTTAAATGAGTTGTATTTGGAATGGCTATAAGATCTGTGTTGGAATTAAAGTGAGAAAATCGGAACAATCAACTTTGGGTTCCGATTTAAGCACTTCGATCTTAAGCAATTGTCCAAAGTTTCGGTTTAGAACTGGAAAAGCGAAAGAGTTGGGTATTCATCTGCTTTACGAAAGAGAAAGTTAGATGGGTAGGGAAAGCCTGGCATCGAACCCCGGAAATAATTGAAATATAGTCCAAATATATGGTTGGGTCAGCTGCAGCAACGAACTTTCACGCAAAATATATGTGCTTTTCCATCTAGGCCAGTTTATCAGTGAGTGGGTGGAATAGCGGGATTCGTTGGTGTTGGACCTTGCCGAGACTTGGTTGAACTAAAATGTCTGTTGAACTCAAGTGAAATATGTAATGATATCATAATCAGGGCACCATGTTCCTCACCACATCAAATAAAAAGCTAAACTATAATCCATCTTTTACGATATTAAAATATGGAGTCTTAAACATAATTTAAATTAGGATGTTTCAAAGACGGCATTTTGTATGATTAAAAGTGATCTATGATTGGGTAGATTTGAGATGGGGTTAAACCTGTTTTGAATGTACTTGGGTTTTATCGCTTTCATAAACCAAGCCATGCGCACCCCTCTAGTTTTAAGAGTCGCTGTGCGATTCACTTTAGTGCACCCCAGTTTCGGGAAATATCTGGCTGAAACTATCCGCACCCCCAGCAATGCATTGACATTCACTGGCTTTTCAATATTGAGACCTGCATACAAGTCCTCGGTTGGTATGATATTGCGGGGCAGTAGCCTTTGTAGCATTGTCATTGGAAAACTGATAACTTTTAGGCAAACTAAAAATAAGGGATAGCTTCTTATAACTAGAATAGCCTTATAAAGATATTGGATTGTCTGAGATCTAAAGTTGGTTGAATTGGATGAAGGCTGTGTCAAATATACTTCCTGGAAGTATATAGCATGAAATAAAGGGGAAATTTAAAAAGAGTGTATTATGCCTATTTGATATAGAAGAATAGTGTTATATAGTGAAGTGATAATCCACATAGCATCCATGCAGATAATGGCAGTCATAGGGATTCTGATTCCCTTGGAACTCAAATGTTTGATCCTAGTGTAATAGATTTATTTTGTGTTAGGGCCACCTTTGCATGTTGATCAAGCCATTTCTTTGGGAATGATTTTGCAAAACGGAGCAATCAAAGATGCTGCAACAGCTGTATAGGTTAAGTCCTTGAAAGCTAAATCCACATACTGCATTGAAGAAGTCTGATTGCTCAAGGTTAATAACCCTACTTGATATAAATTTTATGTGCACAAATATAGCTGTTTTGTGTTGACCATAAATCACTCACCAATTTACACAAATCCTGAGGCCTAAAATGGATATTAAAAATCTGAATTTTTCAATTTAAACTTGACAATCAGTATTCAGATATCTAATTAGGCCGTTTAGATTTCAGAAAAGAGTCCAGAGAGGAAACCAAAGATTCTTCTAAACCACAACTTCCTCAATAGGGAAATAAGTTGTAACAGTTACTTAAAAATACCATATATTCAACATACATGAAAATAAGCACAGCTAATTCCTCAGTAACCTTAACACCAGTCAGGCGGAACCCAAGGAAACAACAGCTAAATAAACTAGAACTAGAATCAGAATAAGCTACATAATAAAGAGTTGTTTATTTATCAGGAGACATACCCAATTAAAGCTCACTGATAAATGTTATTTATTATCAGCTATTAGAGCTGATATTGAGATTCTCATAACAACATCAAAGCCGAGAGCCATTCTATTTCCATTTGCCAGCCCCAGAAGTAGAGGATTGTCTTGGTTAAGCAGGTTTTCTTGAACCAAAGAGAAATTTAAGGCAGCATTGATTTTATTTTCAACCTTTAAAGAACTAAAAGTCTGCCTCATTTTCATCAACAATTATCCCACTTCAAAATGCTTTACAGCTATCCAGATGATAAACCAGCTCAAAGCTATTGGGTAGATATGAGATTAAGCCCAAAGAATCTTTGTAAGATCATTGGTTTTATTGTGAATGAAGCAGGATAAAGTCCTAAACATCCCTTTAATATCAGTTTACTTCAAAAATAAAAGGCTAACCCCGTCATGCATTTTTGAGATCAGTACTGAACTTAAGTTTGAATATGCTAACAACCCTAATCATCAAATAAATTAACTAAATTCAATTTTCATTTTGCTATTAATGATTTTGAATTAGAGATGCCGAAGAAGCAAATTTAAAAGAGCAAGGTATAGTTCATCAAACTTGCAAACAGCACATATATTTGGCATCAATCCAGGATAATGGATATCCTATAAATAGATTTATAGACTTTAAAGTAGTTTAATGGTGACCTAGGTATGGGGTTGCCACAATAGGTAAGAGAGCAACTGATCATAATAAAATTAGAAACTCCCTGTATTTGGTTGCTGCTCCAGCACATTTTTCATTTTTTGGCCCATTGCTATGAGAGCCTTTATATGTTAAAAAAGCCAGAAGAGACCTAGATCTCTTGCTCAAGCCATAAACATACCAAATAAAATATTTGGGGGAGTCTCTTATTTTGATATTAAAAAAATAAACAGCAGCAGTTTCTGGATTCTTTATGTGTATAGTATATCCAATTTTTTGTTTTATTAAACCATCTAGATATCTGGTTCACACCAGTTGTTTGAGTGGTTGTGAGCACTGTAGATATATTTTTCTTGATTCAGTTGGATGATAAAATCAGAGGCAATCTATTTTGTAACACTTTTTGTGATTGTGGAATAAAACAATCTAGATCAGCACATAAGGTTGCAGCTTTATGAAGATATACTTATGTCAGGATTTTGTGATATTGGCTAATTAACAGATTCAATTCAATTAAAGTGGACCAGCTGTCAATTACTCTTAGGAATGGTTTCAACAAAATAACGCAGGCCGCAGGATTAAGGGATCAACCACCAAATCATATCCTGGCATTAAAAAATTCATGCATTGTAATTAATGAATGAAACCAGCAATTACTACTCATTAATTGGTTCTTTTCTGAAAGCACCTGAATATGCATCTCATAATAATTACTATTATAAACTTTAACTATATCCTAGAACAAGAGGGCCATCATATGGACTATCATTGTCAGGATTGTCAATTTTCTTCCTCTTGAAACCCAGGTCCAAGAGCAGGGTTTGAACCCTGGTCCTGACTACTTGCGGGCCACCAGCCCCAAGGACCAGGAAGCTGTCCACCCACATTTTTTTGGGATTAAGTCCCCTTGAGCTGAGGACACAAATACTTCCCAGGATAAAGATATCAGCAAAAACCTTGAGACCACATCACCCAATGGAAGACAAAGCAAATTGCCTAATGGAGGTAAAGCAATTCCTACCATTAGATTGATGAGTTTGAAGCCTATCTTGACAGCCAATCAAGATTTATCACCTGAAGAAAACACAGACCTGAAGGCTGCCCCCATGACTATGACTCAAGAACAGAAGAGTCAAGCAACCCTTCCTGAGGATCCAGCTAATGAACAACTCCCCAGCAACAGTGCCATTTCACCGCTCTAAAACCCAAGTGTCCTGGCCACCTGATCTCATATTTCCCAATCCTATGATAAACCCCACATAGTAGATGTAAAGTTTGGCAGTAGGGTACTAAATAGACCCCATGCTAAGACTTTATTGCCATTTTTAAAGAAATTTTATGAGATATTGTTTTCCCTAATTATTTCCCTGTTTTACCTTAGCTATTTAAAAACTCAGTTCAAATCCTTCTGTCCCGCCTACCCTCCACCTACAGTTTATTGTCTACCAGGTGCCTCATTTGATCCTGTCCACTTCACAGATTACCCCTTAAATCCTGAATACAAAGACTTCACCTTTGAAAAGATACTAAAGCAAGATCCCTTGGCCCGAGCAAAGGTATTGACCAGATACAATAGACAAGGCCCTTGGTACGCAACTGAGCCCTGTCTATTCTGAGATAAATATAACTCCCTGCCCATGTACCAGTTGGATATGGAGCTTCCAGTCACTGCCAAGCTGATGCCTGTATCCGCTCCCAAGCTTCCCCTGGACCACACAAACAAGCTTTTTGGGAGGGTGTACATCACCGGGGTGATTGACACCGTAATCCCAGCCACTGGGTCGTGGTCCTGGGTGGGAAAGTTGATGTCCTACCTTATTAAGTCAGCACCAATCTTGTGGTGGGCCCTGCCTGCAAAACCTGTAGCCCCTGAGTTCCCAGAAAACACCAGGCCATCTGCTCAAGGTTGGTTCCCTGACAGTCATCAGCATTACGTCTAGAAGAGTCCACCATGGACTGGGCTGACAGGCTAAACACTCTAAGATAAAAGGCTCTGAGCCTATTGTATTAGAGTAGCTCTGCTTAGATACAGTATAGTGTAAAAATTACCTCTGCAAACTAGTAGCCAACTGCTGGCTAGCTAGCCCTGGTTAGTGGCCCAGACAGACAACTGATTCAGCTGGTTAAGGGATTCAGTTGTGCAGCGTGTCTAGAGCAAACACTATAATCCAAGGAAGTCATCAAGCAAGCTTCCACCAAAGTCCACCCATAAAAGACTGTCCCCCTTACGTGTTGCCCTAATGCCACCTCAGTCCCTTCTTAGAAATGTAAGCTAACTCAGAAAAGCGCAGGCAGGCGGGCCTCCTTAAAGCCAGCCTATTAGAATAAAAGACTGATGATTCTGTACTGACTTGATGGTTGTCCAAATCCTATTTCCTTAATGTTATCCTCTATTAGGCTTTATTAATAGAGAAACATATGATACTGTTGTCATATAGTATAATTATCTATAGTTAATATAGAGGCAACAGCTATGAACCTATATCCAGAAATAGGAAAACCACAGATCCTTTGGGCCTTGGGCCATTTCAGACTTGCTACTTCTGACAACAGCAAATATTCCGGGCCGCAGGTTACGCCAGGGTCACAGGCTCTCTGGACTTTCCTGATGTTAGGAGACTTAGTATATCATCCGACAGATGATAAAATACCATAGTCCTCATATTTCTGATAATGTGCAAGGTAGTACAAATTACCAAGTGTCAAGATTTTGGCGTATGAGAATTAAAACTATTTATTGAGGTTTCATGTCTCATCATTTTTCTGGGTTAGTATGTATTTCCTTAGCTGTATGAAAACAGACTATTTATAAAGATATTTGGATTAAAAGACTTGTTCTGGTGGTCTGTCACTGATAAATACTGGGGGTAACCAAAAAATAAGACTTGAAGTCAGAGGAATAATGCACCATCAAGCTAAAATAGACAGAGTTTCAGAAACAAATATATTCCCAAGTGCTGAAAAAAGACTCTATTATTTTATTGGTACTTATTCAAATGAGATTATTCAATATTATAACTGGGGTAAAAGCCTACCTTTTATGTAAAATTGGAAGGTATTTTATAGAACGTGGATTGCTTTCTTATTGTTAGATCTCTGGCACTTCCAACTCTTGTTAGTCATCTATAATTACCAAGCTGCTAACTCTAACCCCCAGAGCAAAGCTTTCATCCAGAAGAGTGACATGTAATGATTATATGATTATCTTGGGATTTCCCCTCTTTGTTATTCATTATTCTATTGAAAGATATATTGTTTTTTAGATGCCATCTAATTATAAGAACTCTGGATTGTGTTTGGGAACTAGTTGGGATCAGATGATTCCACATCCATAGATTCTAGGGATTTTAAGAGATGCTTAATCCAAAGATCAATTGGACAGTGTCACATCTTCAGTAGCTTTCTTAAATATGAACAGATGGATCTATGATGATTGCTTCTTGTAATTAAACAAGGAATTTTGGCCAGGATATTCCACCATCTTTGTAAATAGGGAAGTTTTAAAGTCTGAATATACTAGGAAGATAATTATAAACTATTTACTTGAGGCCTAATATATTCATGCTGGCTGATATAAACATGTAGGAAAAATTTGCAAGAGTAGCTGGTTTAATGCTCTAAAGACTTGTAAGGAGCCAAATTGGGACTCAAATAACTTATTAAACTTAACAAAATAAAACAAAATCCACCCTTAAGGATGACAGGCTGATCCAAGAACCTGATTACAAGGTCTGGATAATTTTTAGAGTCAATAATAAGGTTGAATCTATTAAGAAGCATTGTTCAAGTGCTATTGTATAAATTTTTCAACTGAGAAAACAAGAAGTCAAATAGAATCATAGGAATAATATATTTAATTTGTTTTTTTGGAAATATAAAAATATAAGAAAGACAAAAACAGCAATCAGCAAAACCTAACAAGTACTATTTTGATGTGAAAGTCAAACATTTCAACTTGATATTGATAGTGATGACTCAAAGGTATTCATTGATGTGTAAAAATTGGGGTTTGATAAAGGAGAAATGTAGTAACTTCTTGCTGAGTGAATTTTAACCAAAAATAGCTTCTGAAAGGTACCAAGGAAATTTAACCATATTTGGTTAAAGTGGGAAACCAAAGAAAGGCAGAAAAGGGCCAAAGTGTAAGTAAGCAAGAAGAAGAAACCTGAAGTGGCTTAAATTAACCTGGAATTGAAGCAAGTGAGAAGCGAGAAAAAAGGAGGTCAAATTCCAGAAAATCAAGCTCAAAGCTTGAATTTAAAACCAGAACAAAGAAAAAGGGAAAAGGAAAGAGAAAACAGAAGGTAACTTTTAACGCTTTTAAACTAACTTTAAAGGGCAACCACCAGTATTAACTCATTTTGAAAGTCAAATTACTGTATAACAACAATCAGAAGTAAAAACACTCTAATCTCGACAGCATTAAAAGCCAGAATTAAGTTTTTATCCATGTAGGCTACTAAATATTGACACTTTGTAATAAGCAGAAATATTTTTCCTGAACATTTTACTTAGCAAAAATTAAGCTTCAAAATATTTTTTAGGGTGATTTAGCTACATAGATTTAAAAAAAAACTATAAAAAATGATGTTTGACAAAAGAAAAAGATAATAAAATGCACTCTTATTTATTTTACTTTGAAGTTAGCCATCTTTAATATAAAATATTTTTCCCACTTATGAAAAATAAAAAATATCCAATATACAAAAATTTAATACATAAAAATTTACATATTAAAAGAAAATATAATAATCAGAAACAGTAATATAAAGTTTTTTCTATATTGAAAACTACAAAAAACATATAATTTACTAGTAAAATACCAATATAGGCCATGTAATACAGTCTAAGGTATCAAACTATTAATAGAAAATCAATGATTTTTATAAAAAAACATTATCATAAATTATTAATGAGTTATTTAGAATAACTATTTTTAAAAAATATTATACTGAAGATATAAGAACTATATACAAAATTAGGCAATACTCAATAAATCTAATTAAAAGATAGACTATGATCACCTGGTTGCCATTAAGGACTGTGACAATCTTCTTGATGTATTCCCCAAACTTTGAAAGCTTATATTTGGCCTTGAAAACGTCCTTGATATTCTCTTGATATTGATTCTCTTTGGTGGTTCTCTTCTTATTGGATGGGCGGTTCTCAATGTCTCTGATGGATGCAGCAGTCTTCCCCTGTTGATCTTTGAGGTGCTTGTAAAAGGTGTTGTATCTTGGCTTGATTCCAAAGGAGGACTTGATATGCTTATGCCAGCCCTCCAAAGATGAAGTAGTTTCCATCTCATCCTTAAGAACTTCCTGGTAGACGTTCCAGTTGGCTTTGGCTCTGGGCTTGCTCTGGCGCTTAGTGACCTTACGTCCAATCCACTGTGGTTCATAATATTTAATGAAAGGGTAGAATGCATCCTCATGTTTCTTGGCATATGGATCCTGGCATAGGAGGGCAAAGGCTTGTCCAGTATGCTCTGGCTTTACAAAGGCTAGTGATACAAACTGATGAATTAAGAACTTGCACTTTTCTGATGTATCTAGACAGTGGAGTTTGCTGAGCTCAGGTAGACCCTTTAGTTGCCTGTTGACAGCCTGTCAATAATGGAAAAAACACCCCTGGACCTCTCCATCAAAGGTGTTTACAAAAGCGTTATACTGGGCAGTTTCATAGTCCATGATTATAGTTGAGGGGCCAAGTGCTCTATCATGAGCTTCTTGTTCTGCAGCAAGGGTGGCTTCATTCTTTTCATCATCATCTGGATTGGATCTAGTGTTATGGCCAGGGGGACTCTTTTTATTACTGAATAGGGCTTTGATGCCCTCCCAAAGGATTTTAAGTGCCCTTGTGTAGATCTCTTCTGTTGCCCCAGGAAGCAGAAATCAGGAAAATGGAAGCACCTTGCCTTTAATATGGGAATGTACAATCCATAGTTGGTAAAAAGGAGGGGGCATACTGCAAAGGTACCGTCACATAACCAGGTATCTGAATCTCTTAACTGCCCCAGGTTCTGTTGTGTAGCATAGCATATAATTCTTGCCTCTGCTGTAGGCCCATCATCATGTAAAAGGAATACCTCATCATCATTGAACATCTTCAGCTCCTCTGTCAGGACTAACTCTCCTTGGACCATGGCAGATTTCTTATGAGGGCATAAATCACGGTGTTTGTCACATATGTACTCCACTAACTGCTTGCAGTCAGAGATGAGCTTCAGGTTCTCATTAATTAAGTGTGTGGTGGCCTTAAATGCCATATAAGAAGCCTTGATGTCTTTGTAGACTGGAACCATTTGGTAGAGGTACCACTTTAGAAGCTTTTCAATAAGATTGATTCAATTGTTGCATGTGTGCTCTCCCTTTTCACTAGCAACTTTATCCCACCCTTCTGTATTGATCCTGGTAGTGCAGCCTCTATCCTCAAATACATTAGGTCTGCTCTTTCCTGCTTGACTCTGGGTGTTGCAAATGAAAGCATAGCCATAACAGACTAAAATTGCTCTCCTTTGACAGACATCAGAGGGGGAAACCAAGGGAACTTATTTATGAGCTTAAACTCTCTGTTGACGTCACATATGTTGTGCACTTGAGGGGATCCCATGGCCCAATTGTTGCTTGATGATAGTCAGACAGATAATCATTAAGATCCTCTTTATTGATACTTGAGGGAGAGGACAGGGGTGCAGGTTGTTGGTTGGTGGGGGAGAACTATCTTAATTAGAATTTTGGGCTTTTTGGACATAAATGGACTTGATTCACCTAAGCTTGGCTGGGGTTCTGGAATCTTAGGTATCTTATTTCTTCCCTGCTTGTTTAGTGGGACCTCATCTCCTTCTGATTGGTACCAGCCTGGAGAAGAGGAGGGGGCAGGGGTGGGATCTTCACTTTCAGGGTCTGGGATCTTCTCCTTTGCCTTCTGTTTCTTTGAGGGAGCTTTGGATGGGTTTTTGTTGGGATAGGGACTCTGGGCCTTTCTAGAGGCTTTTAGCACTTTCTTGGGTGACTTGGGATACTTTGGTGGCTTATGGGAATATTTGTCCTACAAAGATTAGAGTAAAGTTCATATAGTAAGAACAATACTGAAAACATGAATTAAATTAAATAATAATCACCTGTTTTATTTTTTTAGTAAGTAAATAGTTTATAGAAGCATGGAAAGTGCTTTTAGAGCTAGTTAATTAGTAAATCATAGAAAAACCATGTTTAAAATAAAGTGTCAATATCCTTGTAGTCAGCATTGTCAAAAATATTTAATTTGGACTTTAAGCATTTAAAACACTTTAATCTCAACTGTCAACATACTGATAGTCAGCGTTAAACCAGGGAAACACTATACAAATCACCCATAAAGCTTGGCTAAGATTTTCCAGAGTTGGTTTTTTAAGGTCAAATTGTTTATTTTTAAATTTAAAAATTAAAGGATTTCATATGTAACTTATAAGAACTAAATAATAGGGATCATAGAGGGAAGTCTAAAGTACAGCCCTGGATACTCTGACCTGAATTATATATCATTGTATGGGCAATTTTTGTTAAGTAGCAGTGTTTTAGTAATATACCAGTGATGGTGCCAACATGGAGATAGTTGGCCTTCCTTTATAGTAATTTTTCTGTTAAAACTTGCCATAAATATATCAATTTGTTTTCTTAGCTGAACCATTTTGTTGTGATTGAGATGACGTTTTAGTTTGATACAAAGTTGATATTATAAACATGTATATAAATTCTAGGTTTAACATATGCGTTTCAGCTTTAGCAGACTTCTGGAATTAAGCTATAGCCAATCCAATGAGTTTAACATAACACTAAGTAGCTTAATAATACAAAGAGTACTATAAAAGTTGGCATAAGTTTTTTTCTGATGCTTATCTTATATATTTTTTATAATACAGTAATTTTCAAACCTGTTGATATAAACAAAAAATCTCAGTCTTGGGACAAAAACAACCCAGTCTAAAAGCAAAATCAAAAATCAAGGAATTTATATTGAAATACAATAGATTTGGATCCAATCTGATTTCTCTTTTAGATTGAGTTGTTTTTGTCCTAAGACTGAGATTTTTCGTTTATCTCAACAGGTTTGAAAATTAGTTGTTATAAAAAATATAAAAAAGTTATTTATAAAATAATGTGTTTTTTATTAAAAACCATATGGATTCTTATTTGGGGTCAACATCCAGATATTACTTACTAGACTCAACCTAAATGTGAAAATACAAAGAACATGCCTTTTCCATAGAAAATTATATCAGGGTTTGGCTTAAAATCAAGCCTATGTTTAAGCGGTGTTGACATTATAACTGCTCCCTTTTAATTTTGCAGTTCTGACTTAATAATTTGATATGAAAAAAGTAGCCCAGCTTGGGAAATGTCTAGTTTCGGCAGACAAATGCTAAAATAATGTCGCCTTACTGAATGCCGACAATTTGCTGACATTCAGTAAGTTGACTTGTGTAATGAGTTAATTCTGGTGGTTGCCTTATTTGGGTGGGTATTCCAAATTTGATCGATTATGAAAAGCTCGCATTCTACCTCACCATAGCATTATCTAGCTTTATCCTTTTATTTAATTCTTTAGTTTTATCCTTAATTGGGACAAAATATAATTAGGCTAGTTATTTAGCAACAGTTTATTGGATTGAAGGGTGAGATTTATAACGAGCGATGATAGTTTCCGGATTGAACAGTGGTGCTCAGAGATGTTGGGGTGGATGAACAAAGTTTGAGCTCATGAAGTTGGGTATAAAATAGAGACCAACAGTTTATACCAGTTGGTAATAGAGGTCAACCTATTGAAGGTATGTTTTATGGGTGCCTTTGAACTTGGTTTTGGTCATACATTTGGATAGCTCTTTAAAGAGTACGGTAAAG
This sequence comes from Entomophthora muscae, assembly GCA_014839935.2. Taxonomy (NCBI): domain Eukaryota; kingdom Fungi; phylum Entomophthoromycota; class Entomophthoromycetes; order Entomophthorales; family Entomophthoraceae; genus Entomophthora; species Entomophthora muscae. The sequence goes on from QTSX02006486.1 coordinate 76,294, forward strand.
AATTTTGGACACCATGGCCCTGATATTTAAACCAACCTCGCTTATAAAAAATTGATTTGTAGAAGCAGGGATATGTTGGAAGTGGGTATATACATGGCATATCTGGAAACTGATGAATGGTGAGTTGGGCAGATTTAAGGGAGGCTACGCCAGGAATAAGAGGGGATCCTTGTTTATTTACGGCGGGCAAGGAAGAAAATCATGTTGAATTTCTATTCACAAGCTGTCAACTAGTTCACCTTTCTGTTATGGCATTTTTCATAGCTAAATTAAGGGAGGTTGCAATTTGTGGACCTATAGGATTGTATTTTAAGGTTATATGGATAATGTTTTTGTTGTGATAACATGACATCAGAATTGATTTTAAGTTATAAAATTGGGGGTTTTAATTTTGAAAATAAAAAGAAAGATTTATGTACAGAAGTATAAATATAATTATCATCTTTTTATAAAAGACATGATATCATGTATTAGGTGGTGATTGTGCTACGGCATGGTTAAACGGTCGATTACTATAGTGCAGCTGCATGGCTAAATAAATGTGTTAACAAGTTAATCCGCAGCATTTAAATCCTGCAGGGTGACATTGCTACGGCAGAAACTCTAAATCCCAGCGTTCGTTCGATCAAACGTCGAATCAAATTCGATGATAATTAAGGCATTTTATAAGGCAGTTTGAAATTAGGGGTTTAGAGCACAGATGCAGCGATGAGGGGGCTAACTGATATATGTTTAATGGGGGTTGCATAAATGAACCCCCGTTAAAATCAATCCTAAAACCAAAGTTGGTTTGATGATTGGGTGGACTTTCAGATCCCTGTTTGCATACAGAGGATCGATTTTTCAACTTGAAAAATGGATTGTTGTATGTGCGTTTTCATCATGTCCATCCCAAACAGTGGTCATGGAAGGGTGGTTTAATACATTTGTTTTTTAGAGTGCATAATGTATGTATGCATAAATGTTTCATTATGAATCCGGCTGCCATGTTTGTAATGGCATGAATCTGCTATGAAGAAGGGGAATAAATCGCAAGGCTGAAGCGTAAGTCCATGTGCCAATGTCGACTGCTGTTTACGAATCCAAAGATGAAAAGACGCTATCAATCCCGCCCGAAGAATCGGAACGCGACTCGGCTGGTGTTACTTTCACTTGGCGAGCGACGTTAGTGGGCGCTTCGCTGGGATGTGTCGTGGGAGCGGGTAACATCTATCTTGGCTTAAAGACTGGGTTTGGTACAAGCGCCTCGCTCTTCAGTTCGATAGCTTCGTTTGGCATCTTTAAAGCAGTGGAAAGGGCAGGCGGTGCACCTTTTGGAATGGCGGAAAACTGTGCTGCCCAGACAGCTGCGTCGGCTGCGGGGTCCGTATCCGGCGGCTTCAATGCGCCAATTCCGGCCATGTTCCGGTTGGGGCTACTGGCCAGGCTAAGCGAGAGTTGGCCTGTTCTGTTGATTTGGACAATGACGGGGTCCCTGTTTGCTCTCTTCTTCGCGGTACCTCTGCGTTCCTACTTTATCATCCAACAGAATCTTCCCTACCCGTCCCCAACAGCAGTGGCTCACACCATCCGTGCGCTTCACTCGGGTAGCGAGGGAGACTCCACAACTCAAATCAAGTGGATCTTTGGCTCGTTCTGTGCTAGCTTTTCCTACAGGTTGCTGAGTCTTTTCATGCCGTTTCTGGCAAAGACCCATCTTCTGTATGGAATTGGGGCAGCAACCGGATCTGACCTTTTAAAGAGGATCGATCTCTTTTACGGCTGGAAATTCGAAGCCTCGGGTGTATTGGTAGGAGCAGGAGTGATGCTTGGCATTAACGCGTCCCTCTCTATTGCTGCAAGTACCACTCTTCTATGGGGAGTGCTGAGCCCAGTGCTGATGAGCTCGGGGGTTGTTAGCGATAAGAGCCCGTTTGGTTTCCCCGAAAAGGGCATCACCGTGCAGTCATGGGGATTGTGGGTTGGAATTACCATTGTTTTGTGCGCGTCTTTAGCGGATATTCTTTCCCAGTACAGCACCTTGTGGAAGGCGACAAAGAGTTCCTTCTCTTCCCTCAACAACCTGGCGTCTCACGTCCTCCCATTAAATAGGCGGGAGGTTGAAATTATTTGTGACCCCGAGCCCAAGGAGAATTTGGTTCCGGCTTGGCTGTGGGCGAGTGGTATGGTGGTGACGGGAAGTGTAGTGTTAGTCCTCTTGAGTCTTTCGTTTGGGCTTTCGATTGAAACTGGGATTCTGGCAATCGTTCTGGGGCTTGGCTTTTCATTGGTGGGCTGTCAATGCTCGGCTACAACCGACATCAATCCTACAGGCGTGCTAGCTAAAGGCTCGCAGGTGATTTTTTCCGCCTTGCCGGCTGCGAGCCCTGCTGCAGCCCAGATGAGCAGCCTATGTGCGGGTGCGCTAACGGCAAGCTGCGCATCACAGGCAGTGGACATGGTGGGTGATTTGAAATCAGGCCACCTTCTTAAAGCTTCGCCTCGTGGACTGGTATACTCCCAACTACTCGGGTCCGTGTTTGGTTCGTTTTCTTCGATTGGCATTTTCTACTTGTTTGCCAGCGTTTATCCATGCATTGTCACAGGACCGGTGGATGGTCAAGTGTGTGATTTTCCTGCCCCCATTGCCACGGCATGGGTCGGGGTGACTCGGGCCCTGACATCGGGGATTGGGTCGTTCATCCCAATGTCCTGCCGCATTGCCTGCCTTGTGTTTGGGCTTATGACGATTGTTTCAACAATCCTCAAGCACACATTGCTAAAGAAGCATGCTCATCTTATTCCCAACTGGAACGCGTTTGGGATTGGGTTCTTCATCCCCATCCCGTCAATGGGGTACGCATTGCTTCTGGGGGCGGTTGGCGGCATCCTGTTCCGGCGGCTGAACCCCGCCAAGTGGCAGCTGATCGGGATAGTTCTAGCGGCTGGGTTGATGGCGGGGGAGGGCATCAGCGGCATATTCATCGCCCTGCTATCATTAGGCGGCATGAACCCCAACACCATAGCCACCGGGTTCGCCTGCCCGGACTTCTCCCCCGCCAAATGTTAAAACTTAGTCTCACTAAGTTCCCTTTAATAAATCCCATAATAAACTTTAATCAAATCCAATAAATATGAAAAGGCTTTAAATAACTATCTTTTATCCTGATCCACCTATCTCCGCCTACGAACCCTGCAACAATGCATAGCGGTCTAACTCCCCTTGCAAACGAAACGAAGCCAGATAGAAACCCAAGCAACAGCATCTACCCACCGCCGAGGACCCGGGTAAATCTATGCAATTAAGATAGTTATCAGGGAAACTCAACCAGAGCTTTACAGCGAGCTCCAAGCCCAGACATCGTACTTTGACGCGAACCCCCTCATTTGAAAATACCCGTCCCGAGCGAAAAAACAAATCCCTGTCATAAAGGTTACCATGGCATCCCAATGAGATTCTCAAGTGGCAGACTCCAAGACCAAAACTGATTAGCTATCGACACTAAGCCATGTACAGGTTCACGCTGAAACCCAATATTACCATAACTGTTCCGTTTTACCAGAATTACCTAGAGATATATATATTAATCAGACCATATCTTTATTCAGGAAGAGGATGTTGTATAATGTTTGCTATGGTATCAGGGATCGATGGCATTCCTGATAAACGTTGCACTAATCTCAGGAAATATCTGCACTCCATATATAAATGATCCTGACATACTGTCTCACCATAGCACATCTTGGTTCAAGGTCTCGGGCAGGGGAAGTCAAGTTCAAAGTCCTCCTTTCTAAACCAGAACCTTGTTAAAGGGATTACCCTGTAGTATCAACCCCATTTGAGGAACAGCTTTATTGTTGGCCAGTACATCTTTGGAGAAGTTGTTGGGACCTCAGGTACCATACCAGATAAGATAGTTCTCAGTGGGGGGAAGTATGCACTACACTAACTTATCGTTTCTTGGTAGAGGCAGGGTCAGTTAAGGTAAAAAACCTGCCTTGGCAACATTTCCCTAGCCCGTAGACTAGGCAGGTATTATTGCAGGTTACCTGGGCTCCAAGTGCAGGGCCAAACTTTCTTCAGCAGCAATACCCCTAAATCCAGGTTTAGCCCATACCTAATCTCCAACCTAATAGCAATTAATGCAGTGTGGTTTATTCTCTAGTTTTTTGGCCTGATCGCACATTGCTCTTACATCACCTATTTACAGGGCACCCTGAAGGGGATGTTAAAAGGCCCAGCTAGGGCTTTGATTACACTGTGTTGTATGATATAAACTAGTTCAAAGGAACTCTTACTGATGGCCCCATCAACTCAAGCATGATATACTAAAAGGGCAGCTGGGAGCTATTTCCTCTCTCTTCTTAGGGCCCAGCAGTGAGTTTGGAAAAAGCTTTGATTGATACCCATTTAATCTATTTATACAACCATTTACTTGCAGATAATAGGGTGGGATTACTGTGTTTTTGATACCTTGTTTGGCCAGGTAGACATTGGTTCAGGATGAAGTCTGCTTCTTTCCTTCATCAGTGATAAGGGATTCCATATGACTGTACTTACCAATTACCCTATCAACATCATTACCAGTATGATGCTTTGCTTAGGCAACAGGCTGTGGGGTATCAAATGTTGCAACTGAGTCTCCAGACTCTCCTGCCAACAAATCTTACAATACACAAGGGCGCTCAATGAGCCGCCCCTTGACGTATCTAACGACATGAACCAATCTGATGGCAATATCAAATTGTGGGCACTTTCTCCTAATTAGGAGCGCTGTCAATTCAACCTGCTGATCCCCACACAAGTTATTCCTTGGCTCTAATCCTTACATGGAACAAGCCACCATGCCACCCCCTTGTGGCCATATGGATTTCCCCATATAGTATATTAATCACAGTATTCTACAATAAACAGCACCTTATTCTTATTATTCCTGTCCTTTCTATTGGACTGTTGTCTTCCCCAATTCAAATACTGAATCCTCATTGGTTCAGTTGCAACACAAAGATAACCTGTCAGGGATTACATCCCTGACTACCTTGACTCAGTCAATAATTATGATTGTAAGGAAAAGAGCACAACACTGTATACAGACAGCCAGAAGCCAATTATTATCAATAGGTGCTCATTTAGTGACTGGCATGGGGATCAACCCCTAAACTTTACCATAGACATTGACATCAAGGTTAAACATGGATTTAAAGCTATATCACCTTATCACATTTCCACTATTCAATCAAATTACTCCTGGACTTTTGAAATGGTTAAAAGGATCAGAAGGCCAACTAATTACCATCAAGCACCTGATTGGTTGCAATTAAAGTTGCTTTTGCTCTTAAAACTAAAGTGAAGGCTTAGTAAACCACTTTCAGGATCCTCTTGTCTATTAATATGTGGTTATTCCCACTGTTTGAGTGATCTAAAGACTTAGCATCCATGGTTTTTGATCCTCTGTACCAAGACAATCCCAGAAAACATTAGTTATCACTTGTAACTACTCCATTTCAGAACCTCTTCAAGTCCAGAGACCATATGAAGCCTAGGCTTTTACTCCTCTTCAATTTTTAAAGCCTTTTGAATGTTTGGTATTGTGATATCAGTATTTAAGGGAGCTTGATTATATGATTCTGTTTGTCCTAGCAATAAATATCAAATTCTTATAATACTCTTTCTGTTCATAAAGAACTAGCCTTTTACTTATTGATTCTCCCTTGTCACCATGAATATGAATCTCTTCCTGTTCTAGTTCTTCACCCTCCTACACTGGTTGGCCTTGGAAGGCCCTACACAAACCATGAACTGACACAACTCGCACCTGAAAATTCCAACAGGGAAGAGTCCTTAGCCAATGACTGGTTCAAATACCCATCCGGTCATTGGGGGCAAAGGTTCCATAACAGCCATTCCTCACATACTACTACTGAAGCTGACCTCTCACTGGTTTGACCCAACATATCCTCTTATCTTCTGGTCTACTTGGTAGGCTATTATCTCTTGGATAAGTTCAGCTCCCTTGTGGGGAGATTTTCCTTCCTGGGGCAGTTTGGACGCCTTGCAATGGTGACGGTACCAATAGGTTCTGTTGAAGTAGGACTGGATTTTTGGGCCCTGGCAATAAGTTTAGACGTCTTCTTCCTCTAAAGTGGGCCCTAGATACAACAAAAGCAAGTAGCGGTTTCTGATCCCTCAATCTTCCCTGCACAGCTCTGCAGCATCTAGGGATCCACCTAGGGCAGGTTCACAAGCAGCAGTGTATGGCACTGACTTTGATTGGGGCACTTTTTTATACTTTTTGAACCCCTCAAATTTTCTAAATACTTCCTGGGTGCCATGGTACAGGGTAGGCCATTAAGAGTTCTGTTTGAGGGATTTTAGAAGGTTTCAGGCCCTTCTATGGCCCAAGCCTGGGGGATAGCCAATACTTGGTTCAGCACTTTTATGGGTGGGGATGTAGGGGCTTTGATTTAATTTCATAGCTTTTGGTGTAGGGTCTTATAGGTAAACAAGTATAGGGTTGCCCTTGATGAGAAGACCATGAGTGATGTTGGCAGTACCCCCAGAAAACTTTCACCCTTGGCGCCTAGTATAAGGGGGCCAGTCCAGGCTAGCTTCTCTGTGTGAGGGGGGATATACTCTGTGATAGGGCATCAATCACTACAAGGTCTATTCAAGGGTTGTAGAGAATCTTCCTGTTAACTCGCTTGACTACCATCATCCATCAGGTTTGGTATCTAGATAAGCTTGCCAAAATCTCAAATCAGATGCTGGATAGGTATTGGTGAACCTGTTAAACACTTCCTGATGTGCCAGGCAACATTCCACTAGCTAGGCAATGTACTATGGCTAAAAACTCTTTTTCACAGAGGATGTAGCATTCTTTTCTGTTGGTAATCTCATGTGATCTTTAGGTCACTGGATGGAAACAATCTACAGCTGGTTAGATCTCAAGTACCCCTTCAATGAAGGCATAATAGGTCTCAGTTTCTATATTGCCTTTTGCTTCATTTTTGGGGTGTTAGTCCAAGGGAACTTTCATGAGTTTTTTTGCTATGGGGTGAAAGCAGAGATCAATTAGTTAGGTCCATACAGTTTTATATTTGATATGAGATAGCTGATAGGGGTGCAAGTAATACTTCTGCTGGGGATTGCAGTGGTATAGCTATTCCCCTTCATCTCAATTAATGTACATGCTGATATTTTCTCTTGGGTGTTGTGGTGGCTTTTTAGCAGTAGGCATAGTTGCTACTGGTTGCCTTCACCATCCCACCAATCTTTGTCAATTTCCCTGGTCAAAGAAGATAGTTAACAATGAAGGTTTGCATCCCATTGTCACCCTACAATTAAGAATCAGTCAAAGTCCTGAGCACTGCTATATTTGCTTGATATCACTAGACAATCCCAGATTGTCATTTTGTATCTTTTTTCTCTATTCCAACCCCTTAAGTTGTTTGTGGGTCAACTGTCAGGACTTGTATTTTTATCTGCTATTATTTTGAAGTAATTTATATCTTGGTATTACACACACTTCAACAAAACAGACACCTATAATTTTCCCTGGCTAAACCTTTCCTCCCTGATATGGTTATCTAAATAATTAAATTTAAAGTTAGTATTGGATTTAAAAAGCTTTTCTATTTTTTCTATGGGGTTCAAACTCAAAACCTTACACTCAATGTTAGTCTCTATCATCTGAAACCACTTATCTCTTTGCTTTATGACAGCTTGGCTTTTTGACTTGATTTTTTTTCTTCTTCCAATCTTCCTTCTTAATATTAAGCATCCTTTTCACTTGTTCTTGCTTTTTTACTTCTCCTGGATCATACTTTAACTTCTTCAAATCAAAAAGGATTCTTCCCATATCAAACCTCCAATGCAACTGTTATTTTGTCACTAACCAAGTTTGGTTACTTCTCTCCCCTATTCTGCACCTCACAAACTTAAGTTAATAAATAGCTTAAGTTTTCTCTCTCAACTTCAAGTTGAGATTGTTTGACCTGCACCCCAAAAAGGTAGTTGTTAGGCTTTATGGCTTGTGTTTCTTTTTCTTAATATTTTTATCTTAGAATCTTAGCTTACTTTTTTATGATCCCTTTTGATTACCTTTACCATTAGTTGGGCAATCTTTTTAGTGATACCCAAACTTTGATAGTGAATAGCTTCAATCCACAAGTTAGTGGTGACCAATACCCTGACCTAGAAATAGATTTTTAACCCAGTCCTCTGTCACGGTAGGTTCCATAATGCCGGGTATTGTCCATCCAAGTAGAAGGCTTGGAGGGCCAGAAAACCTCATGTATTGAAATTGACTAAGTTAACAACGGATTTAAACCGAATGGTATCAAAAATGGGTCACAGCTATTCCAATCTGCAGTTGAAACCAGCTCCCCCTTTCAAACTGACGTTGATAAATCAAGCGTAGTGAGGTCACCTGATATGAGCTTAGTTAATCAGCATGGTTGTCAGAAACTGGTCACACAAGGGGTTCTTTGAAAAACACCTGGACTAGATACTTACTTGACAATGTGGAAGGAATAGAGATTAAGACTAAGGTGGTATTGTAGTCAATTTTTCTGATATATATTGAATAATTTTCCCTGTTTCAACTCTAAGAGTTGAATTCCTTCTAAATTTACTCAATAAAAATCATTATCCCAAGTTCTAATTTTAAATTTTAAAAATGCATCCTGTGCTTGGGTTGTTGCGGTATATCCTGTATAATCAATTCTGAACCAAATCATTTCAGGAAGATGGGGCCCTTCAGCTGGAACTTTGTTGTTGGTGCCGCCTAATGTCAATTTCATGCCAGCCAATTTTGTAGTCCTCCCCCATTCTTGAAACGAAAAATTGTGTCCGCTTCTCAATGCCCAGAATTTTACGCTGAAGATGAATTGATGCTTTCCCAAGGTCATTTGCTCTTGGATTACTTTGATTGGGACTAATTGTTCTACTTAATCTGGAGTTACAATTGGAAATTCCACAAAAAAAATATCTGAAGCTGCGTTGGTGGTTAATCATCAATTCTATGTGGATTTGGGTGTTAATTCCCATCACTTAGAAATGGCTTCATACTATTCGGTGATTTCCTTCACAGTCCTCTGTCATTGAGCCTGGAGTTATTTTGTCTTCTTAGGTTTAATCAATTGCCTTAGCCCTTACTTTACTTCTTATAAGTTGTTGGGAGCTTTAATCCAGTTACTTTCTTCCACAGACTTTACCCACCTTTCTAGATTTAATATAAATATTCTTGGATAAAAGGCTTTGGCCTACAATATTTTACTCAATAGCCTCAGACCTCACAGGGTGTCATATTTCTTGGCAAATATATGATAGAGTTCCCAAATAGTGACAGGAAGGATATATCAGCTTCTTTTAAAGGGCCTCTTTGAGGTATACTCACCCTGGAATGTCACTGCTGTTGGGGCCAGTAAATGAATAGGTCTGGTCCTTTAAACAACACATTTCAGTTGAATATAATAGTGTCCTTGTTTCTTGCTGAATCCTCTGAAAGGCATCCTTAAATATAAGAATGGGCCCGGATTATATTGAATTGTATGTTTCTGTGTTATTTTAAGCTGGGTTGACATGAAACACCTTGTAGTTACAGGAATTTCATTTAACCTTTTGCATTTCTTCCTGTCTTTCTTGAATTTTGGTAATTTGTACAAATCTGTGGTCAAACAGTAGCTGGTTGGATGTGTATGGGTACATCTTATGGTTGATACCTTTCCTCTTTATATAGTTAATATTGATGACATCCAGTCTATATGTAGTTGTTGTGCTCCAGCTATTATAGATCAAATACTAAATTGTATTTGCAAATGTTGATGATGGCTCCTTGTAGTGTTGATATGAGGTTCTTAAAATAAATGTTAAAGAGGCTGAATTTGTGAGAGATGGGGGCTATACTAACAAAGTCTGGCTCCCATCCTGGTGGAAAAATTCACCAGGATGTCATCCAGTGAAGGACTGGAATGACTGCTCTAAGAGGCCTCCAGGGAGATTCAGGCCAAGAAAAGGATAGAAATTAGGCGTTTAAGCCCAAAACCAAGGCACCTGGCAACAACCATAGAGAACAATCCCAAGTGGGATGGGAATCTGGACTCATAGGAGAAAGTTGCTATAAGGAGGGGAGGGAGCGGTTTGAAACTGACATGAGTTTGGTGTTTTTCTGATCTGTGGGAAGGGATTTATCAATTCTGGCTCCTGGAAAGATGGGAGGTCCTTGGGATAGAGACCCATCCAAGCTGACTTGAAAATTGTGTTGAGGATGATGGGAACCTAGGTCAGATGCAGAAGGGGATTTGAGAGCAGGCCAAGATTGGGTACAGAGTGTTTTGAAGCCAAGGAGAGTCTATCCCAAATGTCTGGGGTTGTAGTCTATAGCAACAGGAAAACAAGTACCATAGTCACCATAAATGACTTAACAAAAGGAGACAACATTCCATAGAATGAGTTTCTCAAAAAAAACTCCAGGCAGACAGGCCAAAAGAAATGAGGGGCTTACAAGGGTCCAAACATGGTTTGAATCTTTTTGGATTAGATTCCAACAAAATATGGCCAGGCAGACAGAAGGGCAGGCAGATCAAGGGAAAGCAGGAGGAGGGAGACAACAGCAGAAGTCAGGACAATAGTCTGTGTTATTAAATTAAAACTAACAAAATACAAAATAAATTTGCAAAAATCAGGGGTTTTATTCAATAATTAGAATTGGTAAGTAAGGGACCTGATGGCCTTGCTCTTATTATATGCATGGGAGGGGTAATGGTACTGGGGGAGTTATAGGAGGGGAGTTTTAGAAGCAGCAAGGGGGAATCAGTTAAAAGCTTTAACCTAATCTACCTATGGCCTGGGCCCAAGAAATAGGATCAACAGGCCTGGGATCAGGAGACAGTAGCCTGCTTGACTAGGTACATTATGAGGACTCAGGCACAAAATTCCCATTGATGCTTGCCTTTGATATCACAGCTGAAATGTTCCTAGAAGAATTTTATCTGGGCCAAGGGACCCCCAGGCTAGAGCAATTATTCAACCAGGATTCCACTATATGTGGAATCTTATCCCCAAATTTCCCAGGCTGCAAGCCAGGCAAGCCCTGTAAAGTGAGGGAAAACTTTTTCTGTTCTCCTGCCAATTTTTAAGCCAAGATGGCACTAGGAGAGCAAACAATCTAACTGGATTAATGTCCCCTCTGTAGTGAGAAAAGATTCCAAAGAAGGAGGGGAAGTTTTGGCCATAAAGGTCAGCACAAAACGCTCATCCACAGTGTGGGCAAGGTTCTCCAGGTTATGTATAGGTTTTTCCTGGACACAGCCTGCCTTTTTTGTGGCTCCAGGGAATATATCCCTGTCCAGGGCTACCAGGACCCCTCAGAACTTTACAGCATTATAGTCAAATTTTATTTTTGAGCCTCAGCTACAATCATATCTTTAACCTATAAATGATTATTAATCAGTTTTAATTTATCTAAAAAAATTTAATTGGCCAGACTCTTTTCAGCAAATAAATCCAGAAGGATAAACTTGTTTAAATTTTAAAAAGGAAATGAAAGGTCAGTAATCATTTTATTGGGATATTTGAAGACAAATAGAGGATGGGATCATCTTGGGGCACTTATATCATTGCCCATGTTATCAGGGAGGTACTATTAATATTAGGAGTCAAATTGTGCTTGGGGAGAGATCAGCTTGCCTAGTTTTCTCCCAGATTTTACCCTCAGCCTTTATATTATAATTGTTTTGTGTGACTCTAAACTGAAAGCAATTTACCTGAAAATTGATGATTTTGAGTGTTTGGGTTTATGTTAGCTATTTGTGCTGTTCTAAAGAGCTGTATGTGTATGATGGTTACTGCCCTAGCATTAAGTGCCCTTGGCAACTGGCCATTCAGGGTTTGTCCTTGTACTTTATGGATGGAATTTTAAATTCTTTTCTCTCTCTTCTGATTCAAAGTAAAGGCTCTGAAAGTTGATACAGTTCTTAAGATAGATGTAAAGTGTCACATGTGGTTTCAATGCATTATAAAAGGTAAAATGTATTTAAGGGGTGTCAAAAACCATGTTGGATGTGGCGTGATGATGCAAATCTTTGTAGGATTTAGTTAATTATTTACAATCCCTGTTTGGGCAGTTCTTTGGACTCTCTGGAAATCATCAATGCAGATTCTCTTGAAAAAATAAAGGTAAAAAATATGCTTAGAATTTGTCCTTAGATTCTTTAATTTTTTTTCATGCTGCTGATTTCTTCATTCTCCTGGATTATGGGTGAGTTTGATGAAGAATTTAGAAATCCAGGACCACTCAGGAAATTCTATCTGTGTGAGCTTTCTTAGGGTGACTGCATCCAGGTGGAAGTGCTATTTTTGTTTATTGTAAGGTCTGAAAACTTGGGGTAGATTATTGTAATCTAATGTCTTTAAACCAAGAATATTTATATTTGTTAAGTATAAAAAGGTAGGCAAGGTTTGCAGCAATAACTGCACCAAGGCTCTTAAAAACTTATATGAAGTGAAATAGGAACTAAAGAGATTTATTAAACCTAGGGGGAAAAAGTAAAGAACAGTTTTGATGACTGAAGATTTAGTTAAAAAATTAATCTATAAGTCTGGGTAGTGATCAGTGCTAACTGGAGGGTTGAAACTATTAACAATTAAAGTGTGAGTACAACTATAAAAATTTCCTAACTGGTGGAAGATTTAGTCAAATGGAACTATAAAAATAGCCTGGGAAAGATAAAAGAATACAATTAAAGAGAAAACACAAGCCACAAAACCTAACAAGTACCTTTATGGGGTGTAAGTCAAACAATCTCAACTTGGAGTTGAGCTGGAAACTCAAGCCCTTTATTTAAACTTGAGTGAATTGAGGTGAAGTAAAGGAGAGAAAAAATTAACCATTATAGGTTAATGATATTTATGGAATAATCAGGGATTGTTAAGGGTTAGGTCTTAGCTTAAAAAAGACTAGGACAGAGGCCAGGAAATAGTGAGCAAAGAGAGCAAAGACAGGTGACATTGAGCTCTGAAGGCAAGCAAAAACCAGGGAAATAAACATCTGAGCTTAATTTTTTAGTTAACAATTAAAGGTAAAGTTCATATCAAGCAAATACTAACAAAGTGTATAGTTTCCAAGTTCAAAACTTGTCCAGGAGCAAGGTAAGCTTTGAACAATTATTAACCATTAAGTTTTTAGATTAAAAGAACTAGGATTTAAGGAAAATATGAGGAACTTAAAGGAATGATATGCAAGTTAGGGAAAGAGAAAAAATAACCAAGTTGATCTGCATGATAGCAGTAGTATCAGAAAAGGGAATCCTGACATTTATCCCTTTGAAATTATTTATGATGGTACTATAGAGTGGTTAAGCCACATTTTAGGAATCTTGTTTAGATCAGGATTTTTCTACTGTTGTTGAGTAAATGGTGCTGGTGTCTTGAAAACCCCTTGTACTAAGAGATTGTTAAAATCTCTTAAAGGCACAACTATCCACAGATATATTGTCAGGATTTTCCTTTTTATTTTGTAGCTGCTAGTAATATTCAGTTTTATCAACATCAGTTTCTACTTCAACCATTGGTCATATGCATATCAATTTCATTTATTCAACAATCCCTATCCTTTCCCTTGCTTTGCAGTTCATTATTAGCTATATTAATGGTTAAAATTTGAGTTTGAAGTTACCTTTAAATCCTGGACAATTTTTAAACCTGGGAACTAATAACTAAGTTAGTTTTAACAGTTCTGAATCCTCTTACCTTTTGCTTTTTGTTCTGGCTTACGCCAGCAGTTTGGACTCTATTTTTCCACCTTTCTGCTTGCTTCTTGCTCTATTTGAAGCTGCTAAGCTGTAGCCGTTGCCTCTGTTGTTCTCCTTGACCTAACTTTTAAAGGCTAAGATAATAACACATGCTCCCAAATAATTTTTAGCACTACCAAGGACATCTAACCACCTTTAGCTAGTTGTTCCACCCTCCACTTTTACTCCAAAAACCCAAGCTGAAATAAAAGCTTGTGTTTCTCTCCAGTCTCAACTTAAGTTGAGATTGTTTGACTTGCACCCCAAAAAGGTACTTGTTAGATTTTGTGGCTTGTGTTCTTCTTTCAGTTTTTTAATCTTAAAGTAATCTCAGTCCATGACTCCTTTTGACTTTATCCTTTGCCAGTTAGGCAGCTTTTATAGTAGCACTCACAATTTTATTGTTGATAGCTTTAATCCCCCTGCTAGTGCAGACCATTTCCCAGACTTAGAAATTGAGTTTTTAACCAATTTGTAAGTCATTAAGACTGGTCTCTATTTTATTTTCTTAGGGTTAATAAATTGCTTTAGTCCTTATTTTACTTTGTATAAGCTCTTAGGAGCCTTAGTTCACTTGCTATTACAAACCTTGCCTACCTTTTTATATTTCACCAATATAAACATCCTTGGATTAAAGGCTTAAGTTTATAATAATTTGCCCCAAGCCTTCAGACCTTACATAGATTGTCAGGTATCATCTCCCTGACTCCAGAAACCTAGTAAATAATTTTTTAAATAAGACTCCAAACATAGTGGCAGATTTAAAAAACAGGGATCAAATCCAAACCCCCTATATTTAATGTTAAAATAGGTCTTAAATTCACTGATAAAATTACTATCATGATTTATACACTTTTGATTCAGTCCTTAGTCAAAACTATATCCAAAAGCGTTAAAACAATCATATTTTATAGAATTTCCTGCTCCTTGTTAAATTGGCTACCTTGGCAGCTCTTGATGCTCCTGAAATCATCTCTGGCATATAATACAACAGATTTTATCACTTGTTTAACTCTTAGCGGTTTTAAGAACATTTTATCTCCCCAATTAACCTAATCAACATGGTTTCTGTTCTCTGTTTCCCCAACCTTTATTCTAAAAATTTCTGGTATACCCAGAACCTTTGACTTCAGATTCTCTGGGCTTAAATAATCTCAGAAAAGCTTAGATTTCCTCTCTCTCATCCCAATGAGCCCTTCATCTGTTTCACATGTTCATTTCATTATCTAAGGTAGCTTGTCTTGGCTATTGTTCTTTGTTATAGAGACATCAAACCTACTTCTATTTCACCTTTATTTAGCCTCAACTTTATTCTCTAAGTTGCCTTCTCTAATGGGAGTGAAACCACTTCTTCTTTTCTGTTATCCTTCCCTATTCTAGGATCTCTAGCCTTGGAAGGGTCAACTTATCAGACTGACTGGCAAAATTCTTCTCCTGATGATATTTGCTTCAAAGAAACCTTATCCAACAGATGATTCAAGGATTGTACTGGGCATTGGGGGTGGAAGTTCAGTTACTGCCATGATCATGAAACTCTTCTGATGAGCCTGAAGTATCCCATATCTCTCCTTGTACTTCATTCTGCCTCCTTGTCTAATTTAGTGAGATAATACATCTTGGGAAGATTCAGCTCTCAGATGAGAAGATTCTCATTTCTGGGAAGTTTGATCACTTGGCTATGATGACTCTGGCAATAGGTTTGGTTGTGGCAGGTTTGAATCTGGGTGCTCTAGCCTATATGTTAGAAAAATTGTTTCCTACTAAATGGATCCCTGGCATAGATAATCTGCCCTTCAGTAATGACAGTTCCCATGATATAAGGTACCTGACATATGTGCCAGTAACCTATCTTGTTGGAGTTGTATTTCTAATACAGCGGCTAGAGCTAAAGGGTTAAGAATGATGGTGATCAGTAATGTTGTAACTAAAACAATTTTAGTTCAATATTAGCTTGGGGGAGGCAGCAGTCCAGTAGAAAGGACAATAATAGGAACAAAAATGATAGTTTTTTTAGAATAGTGTAATTAATAACTATACCAGGATACCGCAAGTCCACCAGTGTAATTTCACTGCCACCTCTGGCTTTGGACCGCTCAATCTTTCCCTGCTTACCAAGAAAGGTCCCAAAACGCCCGCCAAACCCCTCCATTTGTTGAATGATTTAGCTCACACGGTTGATGAGAGGTTTGTGCTGGCTTATCCTGTGGAATCCCTGCCTTTGGTTGCTCCTTCCTGGGAAGAAACCCTGGTTAATTTGGACTACCTATTAGCCTGGTGTTGTCTGTTTTTAAAAACTATCAGAGCCACCCAATCAGGTGTTGCCACATTGACGCTTGATAACCCAGTTGACCCCCAAATGTCTGGCATTTCTTCCAGCCAATCAGATTTGATTTCGGAAATTGGAGTAAGACTCTCCAGTCCCCCTGAGCCCATCCAGCAAAGTTTTGTACCTAGCCAATCAGGCTCACCCCCAACTGTCATGTGACCAGTTTTTTTGCAATCCATTCCTTTTAACCAAGCAAGGGGACTTTCAGTCCCCTGCTTGTCTATTTTCCACTTACATTAAAGTTTGGAGTCACCTGCACCTTAATTTTCTTAATTTTGAGTTGCCTGGAACCAGTTGTGTCCCTAAAGCTCAAAATATTAGAGTGTAGCCCCTGCCCTAAGCTTACCTTTAGCCAGCTGGTTTCAAACCTGGCTTCTCTTCTGGCTCCTTGTACAAGTGTCCTTTCACTTAGTAGCCGTCTCTTCCGCTCTCGCTTTCAAAATCAAAGTTTGAAGCTCAAAATTTCAATTGAATTTTCCTATAATTTCTATTATTATCTTGAATTTTCCTTTAAAAATCATTGTCTTTGAACCTGCTTTTGCTTGCAGTTATAATCCAAGGGCCCCAAGACAACAGCGAGGCTACCCAAACCCGTTCTGCTGTTTTCCCAAGGATTTGCCAAAGACTACCCTAGTCTTGCCATTTTCTCTCCTTTTTCTCCAGAAACTATACCATCCTACCCCAAATTTTGTGCTGGTTCTTTCTATGATACTGCCGGCCCTTAAATTTGTCGTCTTTTTCCTGGCTCTGTTTCTCTTGCTTCTGTGGTCCACCTCCCCTGACCTGTGGGGGAAAATCTCCTCATTGGCCCATCTGGTAGGTAGCGGCCCTGCCAGTCTCTGGGAGCTCCCCAGGAGTCTTCTCTTTTCCGGAGAGTCTGTGGTTAAGAGCCTGACGTGTGAAAATCTTGACCTGGATGTTGTGGAGCTTGCTTTGCCTAGTTCTGAAGAGGTAGTGCCCCCCACACCTCCTCTCCCCTCCATGGTTCAGAAGAATGTGGTACCCCCCAGGTCCTCCAAGGTGGCCTCCCCTGCTCCTACTTGCACTCCCTGGTTGCTCACTGGCCTGATTCTAATGGGTTTGAACACCTACTTTCCCCATTTGTCCCCAGTGTCCTCCCTGTGGTCCCTTCTCTGAGCAGCTATCCCAGTTGCCCACTGGATGGCATCCTGGTGGTTTGTTGCACCAGGATGGGAGCCAAACTTAGTTAGTTTAGCCCCTCTCTCTCACAACCAGGGGTGGCGCTGTGGCAAGGCCCAGATAAGGTTTGAGTAGGGATTAACTAAGTAATTATGTGAACATAGGGTCACAAACCCAGGTTTTGGATGGTTTGGATCAGGTCACAAAACAATATGGATGAATTTTTTTACAACTTTTGGAGAGGTTGCAATCTTTGCCTTGCTCCACTGTGCAGGTCACAGAACTTAAAAAGGGAGGTTGTTTCAAAGGATGAAACAAATTGTTTCATTCTGTGCAAGGTACAGGATGTAAAATTGGAGAATGTTCAGTTGCAGGACTTTATTTATTAAATAAATTTATTAAAGTGTTGAAATAGCAGGCTTAGCCCACCAGCAAGGTTCTGTATAAAGCAGGGTTATGACCTGCAATCTAATTACCCAATTATTTGAAGCCAAACTAGGAAGTTGACTTGAATTCCCAAATCCAACAACATGTAAAATGATGATCCCTTACAGTGGAAACCTTGTTTTGGTGCTTGAATTATTACTAGGATCAAGCCACCCCCTTCACCATCCAACCAAGTGATCAGAAAATCATGTTTCTGTTATCCAAGATTCACAATGACTATATAATAATTATCTCTCAATAAAGAATATTATCTAGTTTCTAAATATTTCCCCCTTATAACTCTGCTAAAACAGCATAGTTACAACATTGGTAGCACAGGTAGGTTTCCTGTCCTAATTTATCCCTCAAAATTTTGCATGTTGCCTGTACTTGCTGCAGTCAGCAAATTGTTGATAGAATCATGTCTGGCCTCCGGCTAGATTGGACGCCATAACTGCCTGGTACCAAGATACCAGAAAATTTTTTACTATACCAGAACATGCTTGTACTGGTGCCTGCCTTTAACGCCCTTTAAGCGCAAGGGTTCTTCCAGGCACCCATCATTCTGTCCCAAGCCACAACCAAGGAAGAAATCATGCCTGCCTACGTGGCCCAACAATCTTGAAGTGCTGTCTTTAAATCATTTGCTGGGGCCAACAACAACAACACCACAGCTTGGATTCAATATGCCCAAAATAAACTGGC
Organism: Entomophthora muscae; assembly: GCA_014839935.2. Lineage (NCBI taxonomy): Eukaryota > Fungi > Entomophthoromycota > Entomophthoromycetes > Entomophthorales > Entomophthoraceae > Entomophthora > Entomophthora muscae. The sequence continues at coordinate 94,661 of QTSX02006486.1, forward strand.
GCAAATGGAATGCCCACAACTCTTCTAGATTGCAGATATATCCATCCACCTTACACACAATACAAGCACCTGGTGCAACAAGTGGCATGAAGATCACACCAAGAAAGATTAGGACACCTTTAAGTGGGACTTATTGGCAAGATTTGTGCTGAAGGACACCACCTTCATAATCATACGCTAAGTGAAGAACTTGACCCAGACAGAGACAGTTAAAGAGAACAATTGCACATACAAGGAGCTCCCCCTATGTCCCCCTCAGAAATGGCCTTCAACACTCTAGCTAAGCATCTCATGTACTACAGCACACTCAAGTTGCATGTGATGAGACACATCAACTTGGACCAAGTGATTAACCTGCAAAGCCTATACTGTGAAGCAGAAAAGACAGAGAAAACATCCAACGCCCTCCACAAAGCACAGACTGGGAAGAGAGAGATCTAAAGATTCTCACTCAACTGGGTGTGTCAGTTGCCTGCCTCCTGGAAACAACAACAACTCAAACCACAACCTGCAGGCTTGAATAGGCACAGAAACTGAAACAATAGACAGTTGAATTGTACTCATTTCAGTATCACTGCCACCCAAGACAATCACAACAAGGAAAAGGCCCAGGGAGAGCAATAAGTAAGCCAAGCTCTCCCACACCATTTCCAACTCATCCAACAATGATTACTGCCCAAGGACGTGGACTAATGCCCAATAATCCCAGTGCCCTTGTAAGACCCAGTACTTTACATCATTGTCAGACATCCCAATAAACTGATGTCCTATCATTTCTGCTTTTGCAGTTACACAGTCTCAGCACTTCTGGACTCAGGTGCTGACCAAACCCTAGTCAATAGCAGCTTTGTAGATAAGTTCAAGCTAACAACTAATCCTTTGCAGATTAAAAATGTGGTTTTAGCTGATGAACATCACATTGCTGTGACAAGGGAAAATTCCCCCTTCTCTGTCATGCTAGAGAACCTGAATTCCACCATCCAGTGCCTGTTTTTGACTTTCCCAAGTTTGAAATTGTACTGGGACTGGACTGGTTGCAAAGAAACAACCCACATGTAGACTGAGCAACCTCAGTGCTGACCATCAAGCGTGAAGGTGTCAATCACCAAATCTATCCTGACTCTGTGGATCAGCTCCTACGTGACCACATCTTTGTACGCATCACAGAGACCCTGGACAAAAAGAAAAACCTCACGGCAATTGATTGGGACTCCTTCCAATACAAGATCATACACTTCAAAGATTACCAGGATACTACTACATATCAGGATTACAACATTGTGACCTGCCATCCTGAAATCTTTAAAGAGGCACTACCAGGACTACCGCCTGAGAAGCACATACAACACTCCATCCAACTTAAAGGAGCAGTAACTAAGACACGACCCATCTAATGACTCACCCCAGACAAAGACAACACCCTATGTGCCTACCTCAAGGAGGCACTTGAGAAAGGACTCATCTGCTCCTCACAGACTCCTTTTGGCGCTTCTGTACTTTTTGTGGCAAAAAAAGATGGTACCCTCCAATTAGTCATGGATTACAGATCCCTCAATGAAGTCATATCAAGAATTGCTACCCGCTCCCACTCATTGATAGCCTCTTTGATGCCCTGGGCAGCGCCACCTTATTCTCCAAGATTGACCTAATTGTAGGTTATAACCAAATCCACATTAAGGAGGAAGATATACCCAAAACGTCCTTACACTATAAGTACATATTGTACAGGTGTGTGGTGATCAATTTTGGAATGACAAACGTGCCTTCAACCTTTGTGACTTTCATGAAAAAGGTGTTTGCCCCCCATATTGCCAAACATGCCCTAGTATACCTTGAAAAATCATTGTCTACAGCCCTTTGGTAGAAAAGCACCTCAAGGACCTGGAAGCAGTGTTTGATACCCTGGCACATCACAAACTGCTAGCTAAACCCTCTAAATACCAATTCTTTTCCAAACAGCTTCTCTTCCTGGGGCACATAGTCTCACAGGATGGCATCAAACCCAATGATCAGAAAATTCAGGCCATCTGCAAAATGCCATCTCCAAAAAACAAATCAGAGCTCTGCACATTCCTTGGAATGATTGCCCACATGTGACAGTTCATCCCTGACTGTGGCGCCCTGACTGCACCTTTGTCTGCCATAACTGACAAAAAATCCAAATTTGTATGGACCTCCAATGTGACCTTTGTTTTGGACATCTTAAGCAAAAACTCACCACCGCGCTTATCCTACAATACCCTAAACATGCCAGGAAATATCAAATGGAAACAGAAGCCTCTGATGCATCCATTGGAGGAATATTATTAATCAAGAACAGTGATGGTAACTTCTTTCCTGTAGCTTAAAAATCACGCAAACTTACAGACAGTGAGTACCAATACCCTATACACGACAAGGAATTGCTGGCCATTGTGTATTGTTTTGTCAAATGGCGTTATTACTTAGAACAACAGGAGAATTTTAAAGCCCTGATTGACCAAAAATTGCACATATACTTTAAAACCCAGGCAAACCTCTCCCGCCAACAAGAACAATGAATGGAACTCCTGGATAGGTTCAACATGATCATACAGTACAAACCTGGTACAGAACTTGCCATGGCAGATGCACTTTCACACTTGTATGATAGAGCCACAAGAGGCAATAATAGACTTGACCCAGACTGGACTCTCCTGGTACTCCAAACAAAGAACAAGGGCTTTCCCCCGGGGACCACTGACTAACAAAGGAGACAGTCATCAAGAACAAACACTTAGTTGCAGACGTGTACAGAACCTTACACCACAAAATGACTGATGAAACTACCATACCTTACATCCCTACACATCAGCAAATGGACATCATCCTACGTTACCATAGAGACCTAGGAAATACCAAAATCCACAACCTCTACAAATTCCTTAAACACAAAGCATGGTGGCCAACCCTATACTGGGATGTCCAGGAAGTCCTAGAGCAATGTGAAGTATGTGAGAAATTTGCAAAAAGCAACAGCCCTACTAAATCTGTACTGCCTATCCACTCACAACTGCCCTTCAAGGTGTGGGCCTTAGACATTGTAGGACCCATGTCATTAAAGCACAACAAAAAGAAAAACATAATCACTGCTATCAACTTTTCCACTTGCTGGCCAGTGGTACAAGCAGTAAGATCCCACTCAGGCAATGACATGTGGTGATTCATAGGAAAGAAATCATCTGTAAGTTAATAAATCTAGAGCTTCTGATAACTAATGAAGGCAAAGAATTGACCTTTGAAGATACCAGCATTTACCTTCCCAAAATGGAGTCCAGAACACAGTGACAACACTTTAATATCTTCAGGCCAATGGACGCGTGGAGTGGCTGAATGGCAGCCTTGTGCAGGCCCTAGCCAAGCTCACTGCCGGGAGAACTGAGTACTGGTATAAGCAGCTACCAACTGCATTGCTTGTATGCCAGACCTGCATAAACAAATCCACTAGGAAAAGCCCCTTTGAGTTAGTCTATGGCACACAAACTAATATTATCCAAGCGCTATCAGGACCCAAACTGCAAATAACCAGTAAAGTTCTGCCCTGCTCAGACCCTCAAGTCATACAGGTCAGCAGCAACCAACTAGAAAGAGAAGAAAAATGCCTCCAGAATATCTTTTTCCCCATTCAGGATAGACATGAGGTTGATGACAAAGTCTGGGTAATTAATACCAATAAAAGCAAATTACAGCCAGAAAAACTGGGCCCTGCCATCATCCTAAAAGTAAACAAAATAAAACTTACTTTGTGCAAGGACTTGTAAAACACAAGCAAGATAAGGTTCTTCACCACGATCACCTAAGGCCCTGTAAAGCAAGACAAAAACAGCGTGAGACTGTCCTACCTGCCACAAAACAGCAGATGGTATAATATGGTGCCTGGGCTCCTGACAACCTGCCCCCAGAGGAGGCCAACCTTCAGTTAGGGGTGTCAAAACAGCAGGCTCAACTTGCCAGTAAAGTTCCAAGTAAGCATATTTGTGACCTGCAATCCAAGTATCCAGTCACTTGAAGCCAAAATAGGAAGTTGACTCAAATTTCCAAATCCAACAATGTCAGAAGTTGCACTAAAATGCTATTTCAATATGGCCTTTGAATAGTTATATATGCAAAGATTTGGTTGGTTTTGCTTTCAATTTTGGAAATTCTTTGCCTTCTGTAAATGGGTCTGTTCCAATGTCCACACATTCTGGATTGCCATACCAGCCCTCAACTGATCCTGGTATGACTCCACCCAACATGACCTCCTCTGCCACTATTTCTACCTAATGAGTGATTATCAACCCTTTTCTACTATTTAAGTAGAATCATTTCTACTAATAAAGACAAGTTTATACACATTTATGTTGGCTTTAATATTATTAAAGCTTTTTCCTTTCCTTTTTTCCCAAAAGGAATTCCTCATCTTGTATTCCAGGAAATAAAGGTATGTGCCCTTAATTTTGCACTTAAGGCTAACCCAGGGCTACCTTCAAACCTCAAATCTTTTGTTATAAACATTTCCTGCAGTGTCCTTTTGTATGTTGTCCCCAGGAGCAAAACACAACAAAATGGTGCTCACTATAGATACTGCAAGCCCCTTGGTTACCATGTTCCCACATTAATTCTCTGGTACTTCCCCTTTTTTTCTGAAGTACCTGAGCAACCTAAAGTTTCTAGTCCTCCTCTAGAAGTTGACATCACCAATGCCCCCTCAACTCCCATGGTAATGGTGTTGTCTCCCAGGCCCACTTGAGCCCCCCTTCCAGCTTTCTCACTCAACTGTGAGCAAGCTCGTGCCACTGTCCGCTCTCTCCTCCAAACAGTCACTGTGGCAATGCACACTATCTCTGGTCTCTGTCCTGGGTATGCTTCCAAATATTTATATTCCTTTCTCTTGGATTTTGGGGTTCCCCCCTGCGCTGATGGAATTGATGGAGACTATTGGCATGATGGTTAACTAGTTCATCCAACCTGTGCTGGTTCATCATCAGTTGGTGCTGGGATTTCAAAACCAGTTCTTGAATGCCATAGCCACCACTTTTTCCAACAACTGTGCGCAAAATATGGCCTATCAAGAATGGTCCCATAGTCTATTTTCTTGCATTTCAGATAACCAGCGTGAATTTCTAGCTTCACAAAACTATTTAAACTTGTCCCTAAACTCCCTTTGCTCCTTGCTCCCTGGATATATCAAGGATCAACTGTGCAAGCTGGATGATCACCAAGCTATCTGGTGTGGTCAGATAGAGTCAACTCTCTAAATTATTGTCAAGAATTTGAGACCTTAGTCACCAAACTCAATCAGCTTCAAGAGCATGTTAATTTCTCAGATCAAGTTGATTGGGACCCACATTAATAATTGGGGCCAACATCTGCACTTAAAGTATGGCTTGGACAAGGCTGCATTGGGAAACACTCTGTGTCAGGCTCAAAACTACATTGACAATAGAGTGACTTCCATTAAAGTGACTCTGCCTGCTCCTTTGATTGATGTACCATTTGCCTTTGAAGCTAAAGTATGGGAAGCCATAGCTAAACTCAAAGCCACTACTCAACTTCAAGCCTCTGCCCCAAATCCTCTGCCTGTCAAACCTACACCTGATCCTTGCATTGCCTTGCTAACTGACCAAGTAGCTATTTTGCGAGGCAAAAATGAGTATTTGAGACAATGTCTTTCTGACCCTGATGACTAGTCCTCTTATTCTGATAGTGATAGGGAGGCTGAAGTCACTGGTACTCCTATCTTCCTTGATCATGGGTGTTGCCCTGTATTGGAAGGCTAACCCTGTATCAACTGTGCTCTTGCCTTGGATCACTTAGCGGCAGTAACTAATGATATGGCAGATTAGCAAGATGCTCTAGAACGTGAGGTGCAAAACCTCTACCAACTCACAGAGATAATAGGACAAGTCATCCCCTTGGTTGCACAGGCCACTTCTCTGGCTACTTGTTTCAATGGGATTGCTGGCACCCTGGCAGTATAACAAATCAATATTTATGAATTTGGGACTGCTGCCGCCACTGCTAGAGATATTAGTGGGCATAACAGCTCTACCTTGGACACTCTAGAGGAAAGCCTTTGACTCCTCTGGGATAGACAACCTGCTGCTGAATCTGAGTTTGAGGCAATTCTCTTATCAACGTTCTCAACCCAGGTGACAACAGCCAATCCACTTCCTTGTCCATTGACCCCAACTACAAGCCAACCTTCAAGCATATATTTGACCCTAAAGCCTCTACTATTGCTGCCTTTCTGAAAATCTACAAGACTGCAATGTGTAGGGCTACTGACAAGCTTAAAAAGGAGCATATTCTTATCTGCCACCATCCTGTATGCCAAGAAGTTGTGGTCCCCAAACTCCCATCAATTGTCACTTGGGAGGACATGAAGCACCTCTTTATTGAGGAATTTGGAGGAGATCTCAGCTTGGAAATCAATAAAGATTCATTTATTCACATTTCCTTTAAGCCCAAGGAAACCCTGGCCAAGTTTGCTGATTGCTTCTATATTGAAGGACAACACTTAATCACCAGTTGTCAGTTAACTCCCCAAGAAGCTTACACAGCATGTTCAAATGCTTTGAAGGTGAACCAGCTCCTATGCCTACACTTTAATGCACACAAGGCTTCACTTACTTCCATGAAGAGTATTAAGACTCTCTTACAAGACATGAATTTGACCCATGGGGGTACTGTGGTCCGTGAAAATAAAGCCAGTAACACTGGGACCACCTCCTGTACTCCACACATTATGACACTGGGGTTAGGTGGACAGCCTAAGAGGCAAGGATGTCATAACTGCCGTCAAATAGGGCACCACTTGTGTACCTGCACCAATCCCTGGGTAGAAGATTGTGACCCTAAGGAACAAGCGGGAAAAGAGAGGTCAGCTTAGAGGCAGAGACACTCTCTGCTGACCAATCTCCCCCGTCTCCTCCCAATACTCCTTCCAACAAGGAATCTCCCCCTTCCTCTGGCCTGACTATCCTTCACTTGTTTCACAATATTTCCAGTGATTCTGAACCTGAAGATTCTGACATTGATGAATCTGATAGTTATGGCTACTCTGTTTTGGCTGTCCTGGAAACTATGTCTGTCCCTTACAAGCTTTGTTCAGGGAAAACTACCACTACCTCTTGTGCACCTTCAGCCAAAGCCAAGGCCTTGGTAGCTTGTCCTTATCTGGCCCAGGCTCATCAACCTCCCATCTTGGTAGACTCTTCTGAAGAAGACGCCAAGCTAGCCAAAGCTCTCTTTCAGATAATGGCTGTATCTCTCTCATTGCAGACTGTGTATAAGGAAATCCCTGCCTTAAGATGCATGTTATATAATTGGGAAAAGAGCTAGAAGCTGCGCAGGATGTGTTAGCTTTCTTGCCCCCTTTGGGAAAGTTACTACCCATGTGGAAGTGTTGATCCAATAGGTTAAAATCAAAATCATTCTGGACACGGGTTCTCCAGTCAACATGGTATCATCCAAGCTAATCAAGAAGCTAAAGCTGGCTCCTGAATTCAATTACACTGAATTTTATGACACCTCCGGCATGGCACAAACTTGAGCCATTGGTGCCTACTCTTCCCTGCCCATGAGGTTTGGGAAACTCCTCATTGCATCTCTTGCTGTTGTCCTAAAGAACAAAAGCTATGATCTCCTGGTTGGTTCACAATTACTCTGCAAATATAATGGGATTATAAACCTTTGAGATGGATACCTATTGCTCTTATGATACAAGGTCCCTTTGATTTTTGAAGAACCTCTACAGCTCCCAGGAAAATGTCTTAAAACTTGCGTGCTCAAGTACCCCACGGGTATCTTCTCACTCAAGTACAGAACTCATTCTTCCAATATGTGTTCCTCTCCTCCTTCCTATCCTGCAGAGGAAGGTGTGCCTCTCCTTGCCCCTGAGGCTATCACCATCCCTCCAGGCTCCCAAGTGATTATAAACTCCCAGATATCTTACAAACTACCCAAAAAGTCATTCCTGGAACTCTACTCTCCTGAATCTCTAAGCCACAAAGAGCCCCAATTATGTCCAGGGATCTTAGATTGGATTCACAAGGAGCCTGTACAACTGTTTCTAGCTAACCTGACTTCCCTACCTATGTAGGTGTCTAGGGGTCAGGTTGTAGGACATGGTTGTATATTGGGAGTAGAACAAGCAATGTCCCTCTACTCTTTTGGAACTTTCAGTGATTTTAATTTACATGAAGACAATCCTCAAGTTCTCTCCTTGTTCACTGCTTCCAACTTCCAACAGCTGTCACCCATCCAACAAAAAAATGTGTTAGAACTTCTCAAACAGTTTAGAAATATCTTTGCCTCTAGACCTACAGACATGGCCAAGCCAAAGGGGTCATCCACCAGATTGATACTGGTGATGCACTGCCTTTTTGTGCCAAGCCATACTGCTGTAGTTGGGTAGAGGATGCCCAGGTTTCTAAGGAGCTTAAACAACTCTTAGATGCTGGACTCTTGGCTCCCTCTCAAAGCCCTTGGGTCCCCTTTATTGATCCTTAAGAAAAAAATGGGGGCCATTGCATTGTGATGGATTACTGCTGCCTAAACTCACTCACAAAGAAAGACTTGTACCCCTTGCCTATAATTGATAATGCTATTAGACAACTGGGTGGTTCTCAATTTTTTTCTTCCATGAATTTAGCTTCTGGATACTGGCAGGTCAACTTGTCACCAGAAAACCAAGAAAAGGCTGCTCTCATCACCTCTGAAGGGCTCTATGAGCCTACTTGAATGCCCCAAGGACTCTGCAATGCCCCGGCTACATTTCAAAGGGCTATGAATTCCATCCTACAAGACCTAAAGCTCTCTTGTGTCCTCGTATATCTTGATGCTATCACTTTATTCAGCTTCACCTTTAACAGCCACTTAGAACACCTCAAGGCTGTTTTCATCAAGATTTGAGAAGCTGGTTTGAAGCTCAAACCCTCCAAGTGCTCCTTATTTAAAGAGTGACTCAAATTCCTGGGTCATGAGGTCACCCAAACTGGAATCCACACCATGAATAATAAGGTGGAAGCCATTGAAAAGATGCTGCCTCCCACAAATCTATGGAAGGTCCAAGTATTTCTTGGTATGATAGGTTACTATTGATAGTTCATACCTGACTTTTCTGAATTGAGTGAAACCCTCATCCAGCTCCTTTGCAATGTCCCCTTTGAGTGGACTGACAGTCAGCAGCAATTGTTTGAAGCGCTGAAAGCCAAGCTCAAAGAGGCTCCCATCCTTGTCTACCCTGACTATGATAAGGAGTTCATCTTGTATACTGACGCTAGTGAAGTAGCTGTGGGTGCCATCCTAGCCCAGCTTGACAATGAAGGCGTGGATTGACCTGTGGCCTATTCTTTGCAAGTCCTCAACAAACACAAGAATAACTATAGCGTCACTGAGAATAAATGCCTGGAAGTGTTGCATGCTGTAAAGAAATTCAGGCACTATATTTACATAACCCACTTTACTGTGATCACAGATCACTCCTCCCTTAAATATCTGCAACAACTAAAGGAACCCAAAGGTTAATTAGCATGTTGGGCTCTGCAACTACAAGGATAAAATGTCACTGTGGTACATTGTCCTGGTGCACAACATCAGAACATCAATGGTTTGTTGAGGATGCCCATACTAGCTATCCATCCTGCGGATGCCAATCATCTATAAAAGCTAATAGGGTATTCTGACTCATGGACCACTGAGCCAGAAGACATCTGATTGGCCCTTCATACCCTATCAAAGGACACTGTAACTTGATATAGACAGCTCTTCAAGAAATTCAACAACACCTATCTGCCCTATGTCTGTCCTAGCATGATAATAGCCATTATCCTCCAAGCTCACATTGATAATGGGCATGGAGGTATAGCAAAGACTCACAACTGGTTATGCAAGAGCTTCTATTGGGAAAAAATGTGCCTTCTAATCCCTGATGTCCTCACCAACTATCATTTGTGCCAGCTCCAATGACCTTGACCTTCACAACATCAATTCAAGCTCATACCTCATAAACATGCTTTCCATACTGTGAGTATTGATGCTGTTGGGCCTCTCCCCTGCTCTAAGTCTGGGTGTTGATTCATCTTAGTAGTTGTAAACCATTTTAGTAAATGGGTCAAAGCCAGAGCTACCAAAGATATAACTGCCAAGACCACTGCTAATTTCTTGTTGCAAGATATCTTCTACCAACACAGCTGCCCTCAAGTCCTGCTTTCTGGTAATGGCTCCAACTTCAATGCTTGCCTCATTACGTCTATTGTAGAAGCTATGGGTACTCACCAGTCCTTCTCTGTGCTGTATAATAAGTCAACCAATAGGACTGTTGAACAAGTGAATTCCTTTCTTGTGTCCATAATGAGGAAACTTACCCTCTCTGACACTGCCAATTGGGATATGTTCCTCCATGCTGCTCTCTTTGCTTATCAACTCAGTAGACACCAAATGACTGGCCAATCTCCCTTTGCCATGCTGTATGGGCGTGAAGCCACAACTCTCTCAATCTTGGGACCCCCTCTGATTGAAGTTGATGTGCCTGCTAATCATGAAGTCCATGCCAAAGACTTGACTAATCATATCATTGACATTCAGGCAACAGCAGACTCAACTGCCTATAAGGTCAAGGCTTTAGAGCTCTCATCTTCCAATGCTTCTAGAGCCCTCCTCCTTGAGTACCAAGTAGGTGACCTAGTCCTCTACTATCAGAACTGTACCGGAGGAAGAGCCCATAAGCTAGACTCTCTCTGGGCTGGACCTTATGAAGTCACCTTCAAGAAGGGTGTCAAGTATACTGTGAGGCTGCTATCATCTGGCCGTCCTTTTTCCTGAGTTCATTCCAAGTTCCTCCTCAAATATCAACTCCCTGTGTCCAATCTTGAGGGGGGAGATGTCAGAAATTGTGCCATTAATTCTATTTTGATATGACCTTTGAATAGTGATATATGCAAAGATTTGGTTGGTTTTGCGTTCAATTTTGGAAATTCCTTGCCTTCTGTAAATGGGTCTGTTCCAATGTCCACCCATTCTGGATTGCCATACCAGCTCTTAACTGATCCTGGTATGACTTCACCCCAACATGAATTCCTCTGCCAATATGTATACCTAATGAGTGATCATTAACCCTTGTCTACTATTTAAGTAAAACCATTTCTTCTAATAAAGACATGTTTATCCACATTTATGTTGGCTTTAATATCTTCAAGCTTTTTCCTTTCCTTTTTGCCAAAAGTAATTCCTTATCTTGTATTCCAGGAAATTAAGTTATATGCCCTTAATTTTGCCCTGAAGGCTAACCCAAGGCTAGCTTCAAACCTCAAATATTTTGTTATAAAGATTTCCCACCAAGTCCTCCTGGATGTTGTCCCCAGGAGCCAAACACAACAACAACATGAACAAATGATGATCCCTTAAGGTGGATGCCTTGTTTTGATGCTTGACTGATTAACAGGATCAAGTCACCCCCTTCACTATTCCACTGTGTGATCAACACAATCATGTTCCTGTTATCCATGATTCACAATAACTATATAATTATTCTCTCTCAATAAAGACTATTATCTAGTTTCTAAATATTTTTCCCCTATAACTCTGCTAAAACAGCACAGTTACAATAAAAGCTTTATCTGCCATTACCTCACAATCATAGATCTGATTGTACCACAAATTGCTTTAGATAATTTTAGTAAAATACTGATTAAAAGATGATAAATATCTATTTTGATTGAAAGGAATGATTTGAATCCTTATGATTGGACACAACACAAGACTACTTGAGATTGTGTTTGGCCACATAACAATTCATTCATATTGTGCTGTACCTTTAAGAGCAGGTTACAGAATGTGGTAGTTGCAACTGTGAGCTGCTTCCTAAAAGCCTAACAAATCTTCATGGATTGGGATGTGCCATGAAGGTCACAGCATGATTTGTGCCTAACTTTCAAAGCCATAAAACCAATTGTGATAGGCAAAGCTTAGTCACAACCCAAATTGTGTCAATTTTGATGCCGTCCCTACTCTAGGTTTAAGTTACAAATATCTTGTACAATGGATCAGCATATTGAATTGACAGAACTCTTATTTATGAGATATTGGCTGTTGTTTGACATTAGCCACAGGATACTCAATGCTGTTAGATATATTATGGGGCACCTCTATGGGCGCCCCCTGTGTATTATGAGATATGTTAGTGGGTGGGGAGCTATTTTTGTGTATGTGTCAGCTTTCAGCATGAACCTGGACATTGTCAATAATCAATTACTACTTATTTTTGGTATCATAGTATGTAGATTTGATTTTCATGGAAGATAAGATACCAATTTTTTCACCAAGGGAAGTATTTTTAGCTTTGTGGTATGCCATTACGGCTCAATACTTGCTGTAAAACAACAGTTAAACACTTGCAATGCCAAAAGGTTCATTGTTGGAGTGCTGTCTTGGGTAGGCGGGGATAGTGGCAACAGCGCCCATGACAACACTTTGTCAACATGGCCACTGTCAACTTGAAACTCAAAATCTCCTGTGTTTTTTACTAGTTGTGCTAGCTTAATTTTTTTAAACTGTTCAGGGGTGTGAGCCCAGAAAAAACAACAAAATTGTGGCCATTTTGACACAATTTAATATTAAGCTTGATCAAAAACTCAATTTAATCAGATTTTTCCTTTACATTTACTAATAAAAATTGGTTTATTTTCTTATTTTTTTCACAACGTAAAAGTGTCAATGTCAACACTTTTTAATCATAACTTATTTTTAATAATAAAACTGAAACATCTACAACAAAGAAATTAAGTGTACATTTATAAATATTTTTTATTAAATCAATATATAGAAAAAGATATTACACATACAGTAGATTGTTAAAATTTTCATCTTATAAATATATATGTGGCACTTATTCCAGCTTTAATATATTAAGTGGATTGGTGGCTAACAGCAATCCAATAATTTAAACGTGAGTTACTATGTAATTTACTATAGAGTTTATTATTAAAAATAATGTTGACACTTGGAAATGTCATTTATTTGTTTTGATCATCCACTGGGGTGGAGTTAAGCAAATTAGAGTGGCACAATTAAGCTTAAATTAATATGTCACCTCCTATGAAGAATGTTGTAAGTGACAGTGTTGACACTTTACCCTTTTCATTACTGAAGACATGTTAACAACTTATTATATATGCAATGGTAAAATATCATATTAACACCCTCAAAATATAATTTTTTAATAAAGAAATAAAGAACCTTGGTACTTTTTTACTTATTTTTATATGTTTTTTTTAAATTTTTATATGTGAACAAAAACACACAGAAAACGGTTAATTTTTCCTAGCCCGCGTAAATGTAATACCCAAGTATTGAGGGTAAAACTTTAGTAACATAAGATGGCAGGTTAGGTGGCTCAAAGCCATTCAAGGAATAAACAATTGAATAGAAGTTTAATGCCTGGCAGAAGGCTTTGGCAAGGATGTTGCATTTTCTAAGGCTGACAGCAAGGTACAGTAGCGTAGCTGCAGGGATCACATAAGCAGCCAAGTTGGGAGTTGGGCAAGATGAATCCAGAGGTGTCCACAGATTCAAAACCGTTGAGTTGAGGTGAGCTGGCTCATTGTACAATATCCCTTTTGGTCCCTGTGGTTCAGGACCAAACTGATCATTGGTTGGCTGGTGGCCCCCTATCTCAAGGTAAGATGTCAAGACAGCTGTGAAGATGATGTAGTTTATCTTCTGACTTGGGAAGGGGTAATGAGTTTAGTAAGGTTACTTGCTTAGCCTGGGTAAAGGATAGATTAATGTGATAATACAGTAGTTTTAAAAGCTATGGCAATAAGCAAAAATGCTTCAGATTTAACAAAATGATTTCAGATTTAAACAAAATCCAACTCTCAGGTTAAAATATACACTCTGTTAACAGGGTTTATTGGCGTTAATGGGAAAAATGGGTCAACACAGCAACAAAGGGCTCACATGCAAAGCAAAACCATTCAAAATACAATCTGAAATACATTGATTCACAAACAAAATGGTGTGATTTTACTTTTGGTGTACATATATTTTCTATGTGAATTGGTGACAAAATACACCCAAGCGTGGTTTGCCAAAACTCAATCCAAAAACAAAACACAATAGCAACTCACTATGTAAACAAAATCACTCAATCAGTTTATTCAATGGGTTGTAATCAAGAATGATACCAAGGTATCTAAAATAAGACACAAGATCTGAAACAAAAAATTTAAAATTATTGTGTTGGGTGCTTAATTTGGCGTAAAATATGGGAAAATGGATGGAAAATATTGTGGTTATTCTAAAATGAGTGTGGTAAAACCAAAAACAACTAACTAAGAAATAAAAAAATCTATAATTGGGATATTGGGTGGGAAAAAATATTAATTTTTTATCCATAAACAGATAAAAGCAAAAATTAAAAATAGGGAGTAACTTAATTAAGTTTTATTTAATATTTTATTAAATTCTCAAAATGGAAGGAACACCGCAACAGACTACCATTGCACCTGTTGTGCGCCGCAGTTGCGGTTGCCCCCACGGGTCAAAGAATAGACTTAGTGCAACACAAGTGCCTACTCAGGAGGGAGGAGGGAGAGGAGAGATCCATAGTGACACTGCACTAACACAGCGGTTCAAGGAGCACAAGCTGCTAGGGTACAGAGCATAAACCCTTGGGTCCCAAAGCTGACCCAGAAGCTCACTAAGGTTACCACTACCAAAATAGTTAGAGACAAGGAGGTAGAACTTACTTTGTATGTGTTTGACATTGTGTACCAGCAAGAGTTGGTCCCGTCAGCCATGCTGGAGAAGGTGAAGCCTGTACTTGATACTAGCTACAATCCCTATGTCAGTGATGGCATTCAGGAGGAGGACAAGGAGCCTGAGTTCTATCAAACTGATGAGGGACAACTGATGTTAAAAAATGTTTCTGCGTTTTACACCAAGGTGCTCATGCCCTGTGTTGTGCCCAATGCCAACAAGTCAATCCCCACTGCTAAAAAGCCCACTCACAAGAGCATTCCTGACATTAAGCGCATCATCCTTCTCCGGCTCATGCAGGAATCTGGTGATTACAAGGCGGCTGCAGCTCTTGTTGGGGTGGATCCCAAGTACGCCTTGAAGACCTTCAACAAGTTCATTGATACTGGCTGAGTCCTTGCTGCGGAGAAATCCTTGCATGTTTCCACCATGCTCACCAAAGAGCACTAACGGGCAATCCGCTAGTGGATCACCCAGGACTGCCATCTTGAACTGGCAAATATACAGGCAATGGTCAAGTCCACTTTTGGGGTTGAGGCTTCCATTTCCTTTTACTACCATCTGCTCAAGGGGATGCACTTATCCTGGAAAAAGCTTGGGGTATCTCCCTACAACAGAAACAGCCCAGCCAATATTGAGACCTGGAAGAATTATGCTGAGGCATACACTGCCCTCAAAGCCAAGGGGACAGTGAAATTCTATTATATCAACAAATTAGCATTTGCCTCGTCAATGTGCAATGGTTATGGGTATGTCCCCAAAGGCTCCAATGACGTGATGGCTCAGGTGCTGCAGTCTGCGCCACAGCATACTCAATGGTGGCTCTCCTCAGTTCAAAGGAGATTGAGCTTTATCAAATGATATTGGGTTCTTACAATTTCTGTACCTTCTTGTCATTCCTCCAATTGGTCCAGGAGCACCTGAGGCGCACTAGCCTGGGCTTCACCAATGTAATTGTGTTGGACAATGTATGTCTCCACAAGGTGGCTGACATTCTTGAGGAATTCCCAATGATTGACACAAGAATTACAGTGGGGCCCCAGCAATTGGCCACAGCAAATTTGTGCCTTCTCTTCCTCCCTGCCTATTTACTCTTCCTAAATCCCATTGAGGAAGTCTTTGGGTAGCTCAAGCAAGTTGTCAAGCAAGGAATCCCAACAGGGACCAAGGAACTGTTTGATTTGCTGCAGGCCGGGATCCACACCCTCCCAGCTGAGACTGTGACCAAATTCTATGGCCACACTGATTTGTTCATTCCTGTGTGCCTAGCCAAACAGCCAATCAATTAAAGGCTTAGTGTGTCTAATTTTTTTATATTCTCTAATTTACTATTCAAGATTTATTGATTATCATTTTATATTTAGATGGTTCCATGCCCGCAATCACATTCAGAAGATCCAACAATAGATGTAAGTAATTTATTTATTTTATTATATATTTTTTAATATGTCATCTGAGGCTATCCCAAATGCTTGATACTGGATTACGTGAATATATTTATATCACTTTTGTCAAATAAATATAAAATAGTCTTATAAAAATTAAACATAAATTGTAAGGTTGAAACTTATTTTATTACTGTATTATTTTATACTTTTATGAAACCCATTTCTGCAATATATTTTGTAAATCTTGTTTGCTAAAATATTATTTGAAAAATTATTTATAATATAAAAATATAGTAGAGTATAAATATATTTATTGATATAGAGATAAAATTAAGTGTGTCTATAATGGGTTTGGCGGTATGTACCCACCCCGCAATGGAGGTGGCACACAACCTCCACCGCCACACTGTGGACAGTGGATACACCCTTATTAAAGTATTTGCGCCTGCTGGTAAAAGGAAGGATGGTGAGGTGGGAATGGAGGAGCAGCTTTTCTGGTGGGGCTGCAAACCTGAAGATGCCAGCCAGGACCAGGGCGTCCTGGATGACGTGATCCACCAAGTCATACCCAGGGGGGACCTTCTTCCCGTCCAGTGAGAGCCTGGCCTTGTCAACCCTAAGAAGGACCTTCCTAGGTCCTTTAAACTGGCGCTCATCCCAAAGAAGAAAAGATACCCAAGGTAAACAACGAGGTGAAGCCTTTGTCCAGCAAAGGCTTCTGTAAACTTGCACAATTTATTGTATACAGTGCTAATCTTCTTCTCATGCTTGGTTTTGGCAAAGGTCAGCTCCATGGCTGCACAGAGCCCCATCTTGTTGGCACTCCAGGCCAATCCAAAGTCCGCAAGGAGGATCTTGGTCTTCTTTACGGCTGTTGCATCTGCAACAGCCAATTTTGACACAGCGCGCCCAAAGTTCTCCAATAGGTAAGAGATAGTATGCTCAACCGGGAAGCAGAAGCAAGCAGCCACATGATCCTGACCCATCTCTGGTATATTCTTGAATGGGAGCATTGCCAAGACATCCCAAACAAGCTCAATGGAGTTTACACAGTAAACTCCACTGAGGTTAACTGGGTCCAGGCGGACCAGTTGGGCATCCTTGTAGGCAGTAACTGCCCACTCAGATGCCCCCTCATCATGCAAAAGCCCAGCCAATGCCTCCCTGGACATTGGGAATGTACCATGGATCCTGTCTTCAAGCTCCTACAAGACAGGGGGGACAGGAAAAGCTGTTTGGCCACATGAGTGGCATAGTTGGAGTAGAAGGTGGGGGGACAAAAGGAACCAGGACCTGGCAGAGTTCACCATCAACATCTTCTAAAAAAAGGTAAGTATTTAAGAATTTTTACTAATTATAATTTTTTAGGTTACCTTCTTGGGCTCTTCCTTGCCGGCAGCTTCAGCCGGCTTTGCCATTCTTGGTGCAAGCAATTGCACCGGCAATTCAGTGTACTCTGCTCTGGTACGCTTGGTGGGTTTGAGATGTTCATACATCTCTGGGTTGTCAACCCAAACAGACGGCGCAGAAAGATTGTACGCCTTAAAATGGAGGCCCTTGACCACTGTCTTCTTGATGTTGAAAAGACACTCAATGGTCTTCTCTGGGATGTCTGGTATTTTGGTCATAAGGGCCTTTGCGGACACCTTGTCTATTTTCTCCCCTTCAAGGACGGCAGACTTCACTTTGGCTTTGACCTTGCAGTCAATGTCCTTTATTATGGAAATTGCCAAGTTGAGATCCTTCAGAAGCTTTTCCAATTCTCTCATTGATTTTTTACTACCCTTTCCATATGTTTTTATAGCTTTTGCCCCAATAAATTCTGTATTATTTTGATACTGTTGCCTCTTTGTTTATTTGTTTTTGTTTTCCCATTTACTACATTATCCCATCTTTTTACCCATTGTGTATATGTTTTAGGCTCATCTCAATATGTGTTGTTTGCTTTGTTTTGGCATTGTTTCCTTGATTACCATATTATTTTTGGCGCTTGACATAGCCCCTTGTGAAAATAGTAACAACAATTTGGTGATCAGCTAAATTTGAATTAGAAAATTTTAGTGTTAACTGTTTTTAGATAAAGTTATTACTGATCCAAATTCAAAACCTTAATGATAAACTTTAAGCCAATCAGAAGCTGAGTGATAAAGTGATTGTTGTGACATAAAGGGCCATTCAATAATTATTTGATGCATGTGCACTAATTAACATGATTGGCTGGATGTTTTGACATTGTATGCCATTGCCGCTGTGGCAAGTTGTTGATGGACTAGTGCCCAATCAGCTGCTGGATAAGCACTAGTCCATCAACAACTTGTCACAGCAGCAATGGCGTACAATGGCAAAACATCCAGCCAATCATATTAATTAGCGCACATACATCAAAGAATTATTGAATGACCCTTTATATCACAACAATCACTTTATCACTTGGCTTCTGATTGGCTTAAAGTTTATCATTAAGGTTTTGAATTTGGATCAGTAACAACTTTATCTAAAAACAGTTAACACTATAATTTTCTAATTCAAATTTAGCTGATCACCAAATTGTTGTTACTATTTTCACAAGGGGATGTGTTTGGGTGCTAAAAATAACTGTGTTCAGGATCTAGATACACAACATAGTAAATATATGATTTTATAGAAATATTCTGAACATAAAGAATATAGCCAACTATAAACAAAGAGAACACAAACAATTGAAATTCAAAATAAAGATAATATAAATAGAAATTTTTTGGGACCAGGGGGCTTATTGAGGCAGGGAAGAGTGATGCTTAGTAGGCAGAATGGCGTGGGAAGGAAGACACAGAGGCAGTGCTGGCCTTGGGGGTCTGGGATTGGATGGTTTGGGTTTGCGGGTGGGGGGTGTTGGTGGCGGGGGTGGAGGCAGGAGGATTGCGCATGATGGCCACCATATACCGCCCATTGTAATCCTCATCAGTCATTGGCTGGATGGGCTGGTAGGTGGCTGTGGCACAGGGTGGGAGGCGCTTATCCTTGCGTAATTGATTGCCCATGTTCACATGGAAAACCATTTGTGCAAACAAGTCAGCCACCCTTTGGTGACCAAAGAGAAAATTGTGATCAAGGACCCAAAGATAGAGGTTGTTGAAAGCCTGAGGGCAGCGCTCCTGGAGTGTATCTCCAATATTAAATAACACAACATCTGCCAGATGGATGTCAGCGTGACCAGCTGGGTACACTGAGGCCTGGTGCCCGCGTTGCTGAATGGCCTCAAGAGCAGTGGAGCTACCCTCCATCTGGTGGCTCAAGAAAACCTGGTATTTGGAATTTGAGCCATCCCAGGAGTCAAGCAATCCACCGAGGATGTGGCTGTATGAGTACCCATCAATGAAATCAGGGTTTCTCCAATAGTAGACAAAACCCTTGGCTGAAACAGCCAGAAATGCACCAATGAATGTCCCTTTCTTGACCTTCTTCCTTCCATTCTTGGTGGCGGCTTTTCCTTGCTCACCAAAATTGTCAAATGCAATCAATAACTTGTAGTACAAGATTAACATGATGTCATCTGTTAGACTTATCAAGCATCTGACCAGGGTTGATTCAATTGCGGTGTCATATGGGGAATCCTCAGCGCCATCCCATTGATTGCCATCAAAATTTGTAAGAACCCTAATCAAAGCCACCTTTCTGTGCATCCAGAGTTACACCATGCGCTCAGACACCCAAATGCCATGGTGCACAAGTTGCTTCCAGACCTGGGTTAAGGGAAGCTTGGGGTCCCGCTGGAGGAGGTCAAGCATTATTGGGTATGCCTCATTGATCTGGGACTCTGTGTCCTTCTTTGGCTTCTTGGCTGTCCCAATCAGATTTCCCTTATTCATCAGGTTGTTGAATTCCCGCATGACAGTAGCCCGGGTGAATTGTAATTGGCTGGCTATCTGATCCCAGGACAGACCCTGCAGGTTGAGTGCCACAATTTCCTGAAGAATTTGGGCAGTGATTATTCTGCGTTTGGGGCGCTGGGCAGCAGGAGCTGAAGCCTGATTGTCTGAGGAGGGGAAGGTTGGGTGGTGGCAGGAAGTTGTTCCAAATCAAGGTTTTCATCCTGATTGATTGGTTGACAGGCAGCTTGTGCAGGGGTGGGTGTGGGAGCAAGGGCAGAGATAGACGCTAAGTGACTCTCAAAGAAGTCAAAGCCATATGGGTCAGGGGACAGTAACAGGTCAGCTTCCTTGTTACCCACCTTAAAGGCTTGGGTGTAAACAGGTGCCTCCACATTCTGAGCCTTGCCTCCATTGAAGCTGGTCTGGTTGCTGCTGGCTTGGCTGCTGACGCAGTTGAAGATGTTGCTTGTAAAAACCATTGTAAAAAACCTAGGATAAAATCACTAAAAGTAGAAATTTTAAAATTTAATAATTTATTTTTATTATAATCTCAATTCCATATTTGGAAGGTTCTCAAAACCTTTTCATACAAAACTGGAGCCATGAAAATGGATAAAATGCCTCTTTTCCTAAATTGGATAGCTGTTGATTGGCTGTTAAATTGATATTTTTCTATTTTAGGCTGCTCATACTACACATCTTGTGTGAGTTCATTTTTTTGTGCTTATGTAATCTTGCTTCTAGATTGCTCAAGTTTTGTTTTGTTTTAGTTCTTCTGTTGGTGCCTTATATGAATCCTGATTGGATTATAATATACTCTGGAACAGCATCCATCCATTTCACTCATTTTGTCAGTTCATTTTGTTTGTGGTTTGAACTACACTGCTTGATGTTTGCTTTAATTTTGTATGGGGGGTTAGTGAAATTTTGTTTTTGGTTTGACAGTTCATTTATTAACCAAAATTATTTAAATTAATTGAATCCTGAATCTTGTGCAACTTGGATTTTGTTTGAATCTGAAATCATTTTGTTTAAATATGAAGTATTTTTGTTTGTTGCCATAGCTTTTAAAACTACTGTATTGAGGAGGATATTCACTCAATGATAGCACAAACTATCATTGAGGGGTTTGACTTTATTTATACTAGTGGACCTGCAAGGCATGATTATTGGAAGGCATAGCATTGAAGAACCAAGAGTCTGAGTTGCATCTCTTATTCCCTTTTCTGGATTAGCTTGGGTGGCTGGCAATTGAGAAGATTTGGCTGGATCCAAGTTTGTATTGGCATAGTGCAAGTTTGGTCTTCTTCATGCATCCAAATTTATTTACTGAATTTGGTGCATAATTTCCATTGTTGGATAGCCTGCCAGTTCATTCCCTATTTGATAGGCTCCCAAATTGGGCAGCAGTTCCTCCCAAGTTTGGCTTTGGAGAAATTGCCTTTCCTGATTTCCTTATCTGGCTATTTCCCAAAGGAGTGGATGGGAACTGGCCTGCTGGCATGGAAGGGCAAAGGCTAGCAGGCGGCTGGAAGGTGGTAGGCTGGCCCATGGGTGCCTGGTTTGAGGATGGCTTGCAGGTGGGGCTGGCAAGAGTGGTGTGCTTCTGTGCAGTGGCGTTGGGCATCTGCTTAATGGCAGCAAGTGTCTGTGTGTTGGCAGCGGGCAACAGCTTGGTGGTGGCGGGCTTCTTTGTGGTGGTGGTGTGTATCTTCTTGGCAGCAGCGGGGGCCTGTGCAGTGGCGGCAGGTGCCTGCACGTTGACAGCAGGAAAAAGCTTGGTTGTGACAGGCTTCTGTGTTGTGGCATCAGGGACCTACACGGTGGCAGTGGACATCTGCTTGGTGGCAGCAGGTGCCTGCTCAGTGGTGGCAGACGTCTGCTTGGTGGCAGCGGGTGCCTGCAAGTTGACGGCGGGCAACAGCCTGGTTGTGCCAGGATTCTGCGTGATGGCAGTGGGGGCCCGCGTGGTGGCAGTGGACATCTTCTTGGTGGAGGTAGGTGCCTGAAAAGTGGTGGCAGACGTCTGCTTGGTGGCAGCGGGTGCCTACAAGTTGACAGCAGGAAATGGCTTGGTTGTGACAGGATTCTGCATGGTGGCAGCAGGGGCCCGCACAGTGGCGGTGGACGTCTGCTTGGTGGCAGCAGGGGTCTGCATAGTGGCAGTGGACGTCTGCTTGGTGGAAGTGGATGCCTGCGCATTGACAGTGGGCAACGGCTTGATTGTGACAGGCTTCCGCATGGTGGCAGCATGTATCTGCTTGGTGGTGGCAGGGGGCCGCGTGGTGTCAGTGGTTGTCTTTTTGGTGGCAGCAGGTGCCTGCATGTTGACAATAGGTGACCGCTTGGTTATGGCGGGCTTCTGAATGGTGGCAGTGTGTATCTGCTTTATGGTGGCAGATATCTGCATGTTAGTGGTAGACGTCTGCTTGGTGATGGCGGATGTCTGCACGTTGATGGTAGATGTCTGCTTGGTGGTGGCAGGTTACAGTTTATTGAGTACACAACTATGTGTCAGGAATATTCCTGACAGTAAATTTAATTAAGCGTACTATGAAAAAACATAGTAAATTTTCAAAAAAATGTCAACAGTGGCAATGTTGTCAAAAATAATGTCTATAATTTTTCTAATTGACAGTGAGAATTCAGCTTTTTTTACTAATTGTCACTCATACTTTTGACGCTTTTCATTTCTCACATATAAAACTTTATGTTTTACATAATAAAAACATCTGATTTTTTGAAATGTATTTTTAACTTATCTTTTTCATATTTTCTATATTTTAAAATAAAATTTATTTATAAAGCTAATACTTCCACATAAATCTCTTAACTTTTAACTTGTTATTTTTAACTTTAACAAAATAAAAACTATACAAGTATTTTTTACCTTTTAAATGCCAAGAAAAGCCATATAAAGTTTCCTTTTTATTTATTATGTTTTTTAAGTTGTTTTTTTTGTTTTTTAAATAAATTGCTTTGTTTTAAACCCTTTTACTTATTATTTTAGGACAAGAACACCTCTAAGCAGCCTAAAGGAACCAAGTGTCCCTCTAAGCCAACCAAATCTACCAAGAAAAAGCCTGTCTCATCAAAGAAGGCCACCCCCAAGCCCTCCCTGAGCCCTCTCCTGAGAAGAGCCTTGCTCACTCCACTGGGGGAGGGGAAACTGATGGTTCCCTTACAGATAACAGTTTCTACAACTCAGCTTCAGATGAGGAGCCAACCAAGAAGCGGTGCCAGGCCAAAAAGACCCCACCCAAGGTAGGTCTCCTGCACATGAGGAGCACCACAACAAGCCCCCTTCTGCTTCCCCACCACCACCAAACCCCCCTTCCAGTTCATCAGGGGATGATTCAAAGCCCCACCCTAATTACTTCCCTGGCTTCTGCCATGCTCCTGCTGGCCCCTGGGACCCTCTGTTGTCCCACAACATCTGCAATGTTGATGGCAAATTCAAGGTTCCCTCTTACTTTCCTAAGTATTTTCCTATCATGAGCTTAAAGGGTAGGCCAGCCATGATGGCCAATGGTTATATTTTTTCTTGTAACAATGCCAACCGGGGCTTCAAGAGCTGGCACTATACCTGTGAGGACTGCTCATGCCCAGTGCAGCTCAATACTGAGCTCTGGGACTTGGTAGAGACCATCAAGGATGAACACACTTGTGTGATGCCCAACACAACCATTGCCCGCCTTCTCAAATGGTATCTGGTGAAGGTCATGCCCACCTCAAAGGACCTTTCCCTGACCCAGCTGGCTGTGCTTGTGTGCAAGTACCTCTCCCCCACCAATCTCAATAGGGTGCCAACTCATGCCCATTTGGTCAAGTTTGTAAGTGATAGGCGCCAAGCCTCAAACCCCCTCATCAAGAGCGCCACCACCATTGAAGACCTGGTCCTTTCCAATGTCCTCAAGAAGACAGAGGATGGAGAGATGTTCCTGTTCTATGAAAAATGGGCAGGAAGTGGAGGATAGGATTATAGCCTACGCCACAACCCAAAACCTGGAGCAGCTTAATACTGTTACCGCCTGGCTGTGCAATGGCACATTTGCAACCTGCCCAAGCATCTTCAAGCAGCTTTTGGTCCTGCATGGGCAGTTCAATGACCAGTTCATCTCTCTTGTGTTCTTCCTCCTGCCTGGTGCCAATACAGAAGTCTACACCAGAGCATTCAAAATTGTCTGGGATGCTTTGATCTCCCTTCCCACCAACCATCTCCCCTCTCCCACCCATGCCACCAGAGTGAACTATTTCTCCTCTGAGAAGGATGAGTCAACTCTAGCCATAGAGCAGCTAGCTCATGTGCGCTCACTTGGGACAAAGGTGACTATAATGGACTTTGAGCAAGCTCAGTTCAGAGCCTTTGAGGCCACCTTCAATGAAGAAGTTCTTGCTGCTTCTTCCATTTTAGGCAGGCCCTCATCAAGAATCTCAAGAGCAAGAAGGAGCTTTTCAACAAGTATCTTAATGATGGTAAAGGGAAGTGCCACTTTGTCATCACCCAGTTTGCTGCCTTGGCTTTTGTGCGGCCAGAGCATACTGAGCTTGGCTTTGAGGCCCTCCTGGAGGATGCTTACGTGAAGAAGCACTCCACCATTTTCAAGGGTTACCTTGAGTACTTTGAAAAGCAATGGGTAGGCGAGGTGACCACCCGGAGAGGAAAGAGCAGGGCCACTGCCCCTTTGAATTGCCAGGGCGCCTGCCTCAAGGGGGAGATGAAGACCACCTCCAGCCTGGAAGTGTGGCACAAGCGCCTGAAGGTGAAGTTTGGGTCCAACCTCAAATACAACAAGTTCTTTGCCAAGCTACAGGAGGAGCAGACCAAAAATATCTCCAAGTTTTGTGACTTAGCCAACTGGGTGGCCCCCAAGAAGAAGAATATTAAAGATCAGGAGTACCAGGAGGCAGTGCAAAAGGTGGTGAAGAAGAAGTATAAGGTGGCAGAAATCAAAAAAGACCTTGAAGATGTCGCAACTGCTCTTGCTGGTGGGTTTAATTGGCCTAATAAACTTTGCTTTGCTTTGCCTGGATTGTTTTTACTTTTGGATTTTTGGATTTTTTAATTTATTTTATAGTACTACTCTTTTTAGGTATAAATTGTAAGTTTCAGATACAGTTTCAATGTGGTGTTGTAAGAAATATCTTATATTTTGTTAATTTATCTTGAAGGCATGAGATTTTTTCAGTTGTGCTTATATAAAGTATAATAAATTTAAATTATAATTTTCTTATACTTTGTAGTTATCATAATATATAAAATATCTTTATTTTTGGTTCATTGGAACTTTAATTTTTGTGGGAATAAAAAATAATTTTATAATAAAAATTATAATTTACATAGTAAATTGAAAAATAGTTGCTTATATCTCCTTATTCTTATTACTTATGGTAATTTTTTATTGTATTTTTGAACTCTCTGAGATCATTTTAGTATACTAAAGTATTTAAAAACATATTTTTATTTTAAAAATGTTCAGGGTAAAGTGTGCCGTTACTTAAAAAAGTGTCGACATCCAGGAGATGACATTATGTAAACCCGGTCATCACTTTACTATAGTGTCGACATTAAAAGTGTTGCATGGGCGCTGTTGCCGGGATAGTTGGGTCAAGCAAAAAGATGGTTATTTATAGTCTTTGAATTTATATTTGCTGGATTTAATTAAAGTTTATTAAGGGATTTTATGGGGTTTATTAAAGGGAACTTAGTGAGACTAAGTTTTAACATTTGGCGGGGGAGAAATCGGGGCAGGCGAACCCGGTGGCCATAGTGCTCGGAGTGATGCCGCCAAACGATAGCAGGGCGATGAAGATGCCGCTGATGCCTTCTCCCGCCATCAGCCCAGCGGCCATAACTATCCCGACCAGCTGCCACTTGGCGGGGTTCAGCCGTCGGAATAGGATGCCGCCAACCGCCCCCAGAAGCAATGCGTACCCCATTGACGGGATGGGGATGAAGAACCCAATCCCAAACGCGTTCCAGTTGGGCATAAGATGAGCATGCTTCTTTAGCAATGTGTGCTTGAGGATTGTTGAAACAATCGTCATAAGCCCAAACACAAGGCAGGCAATGCGGCAGGACATTGGGATGAACGACCCAATCCCCGATGTCAGGGCCCGAGTCACCCCGACCCATGCCGTGGCAATGGGGGCAGGAAAATCACACACTTGACCATCCACCGGTCCTGTGACAATGCATGGATAAACGCTGGCTAACAAATAGAAAACACCAAGTGATGAAAATGCACCAAAAACGGACCCGAGTAACTGGGAATACACCAGTCCACGAGGAGAAGCTTTGAGAAGGTGGCCTGCTTTCAAATCACCCACCATGTCCACCGCCTGTGTTGCGCAGCTTGCCGTTAGCGCACCCGCACATAGGCTGCTCATCTGGGCTGCAGCAGGGCTTCCAGCCGGCAAGACGGAAAAAATCACCTGCGAGCCTTTAGCTAGCACGCCTGTAGGATTGATGTCGGTTGTAGCCGAGCATTGACAGCCCACCAATGAAAAGCCAAGCCCCAGAACGATTGCCAGAATCCCAGTTTCAACCGAAAGCCCAAACGAAAGACTCAAGAGGGCCAGCACTACACTTCCTGTCACCGTCATGCCACTCGCCCATAACCAAGTCGGAATCAAGTTCTCCTTGGGCTCGGGGTCACAAATGGTTTCAACCTCCCGCCTCTTTAAAGGGAGGATGTGGGAAGCCAAGTTGTTGAGTGAATATAGGGAACTCTTTACCGCCTTCCACAAGGTTCTGTACTGAGAAAGAATATCCGCTAAAGACGCGCACAAAACAATGGTAATTCCAACCCACAATCCCCATGACTGCACGGTGATGCCCTTTTCGGGGAAACCAAACGGGCTCTTATCGCTAACAACCCCCGAGCTCATCAGCACTGGGCTCAATATTCCCAATAGAAGTGTGCTACTGGCAGCAATAGAGAGGGACGCATTAAGGCCTAACATCACCCCTGCCCCAACCATCGCACTCGAAGCTTCGATTTTCCAACCGTAAAAGAGATCAATCCTCTTTAAAAGGTCAGATCCGGTTGCTGCCCCAATTCCATAAAGAATATGAGTCTTTGCCAGAAACGGCATAAAAAGACTCAGAAGCCTGTAGGAAAAACTAGCACAGAACGAGCCAAAGATCCACTTGATTTGAGTTGTGGAGTCTCCCTCGCTACCCGAGTGAAGCGCACGGATGGTATGAGCCACTGCTGTTGGGGTCGGGTAGGGAAGATTCTGTTGGATGATAAAATAGGAGCGCAGAGGCACCGCGAAGAAGAGAGCAAACAGGGATCCCGTCATTGTCCAAATCAACAGAACAGGCCAACTCTCGCTTAGCCTAGCCAGTAGCCCCAACCGGAACATGGCCGGGATCGGTGCAATGAAGCCGCTGGATACGGCACCAGCAGCCGACGCAGCTGTCTGGGCAGCACAGTTTTCCGCCATTCCAAAATGTGCGCCGCCTGCCCTTTCCACTGCTTTAAAGATGCCAAACGAAGCTATCGAACTGAAGAGTGAAGCGTTTGTACCAAGCCCTGTCTTTAAGTTTAGGTAGATGTTTCCCGCTCCCACGGTGCATCCCAGCGAAGCGCCCACTAACGTCGCTCGCCAAGTGAAAGTAACACCAGCCGAGTCGCGTTCCGTTTCTTCGGAATGGATTGATAGCGTCTTTTCATCCTTGGATTCATAAACAGCAGTCGACATTGGCACGCGGGCTTACGCCTCCGCCTTGCAATATATTACCCTTCCTCGTAGCAGATTCATGCCATTACAAACATGGCAACCAGATTCATAGCCAGCTATAGATTCTAAAGACATAAATGTGTTAAACCACTGGTCAGTAATACCACTGTTTGGGATGGACAGGTTAAAACCCCACTCACATCAATCCATTATTCAAGCCGAAAATTAATCCTATGTATGCAGCCAGGGGTCGGAAATCCACCCTACGATTAAAGAAACTTTAGTTTAGAATTTATAGCAACAGGGGTTATTTATGCTACCTACTTATTAAATCATATATCAGTTAAGCCCATTCATCGCTGCATCTGCGATAAACCCCTTGATTTCATTACATCCTTAAAAATGCCTTAATTGTCATCGAATTTGATCTCGACCTTTGATCAAACAAACGCTGGGATTTAGAGTTTATGCCATAGCTTGTCACATTATGATTTAAATGCTACCATATAACCAGTGAATACATTTAGCTAGTCATACAGATACACAAATAATCGACCGTTTAACAATGCCATAGCACAATCTCCCACCTAATCTATGATATCATTTTTTATAAAAAGATGGTAACTATATTTATACTTCTGTACATTAATCTTTATTTTTTATTTTCAAAATAAAACCCCCAATTTTATAACTTCAAACCAATTCTGATGTCATATCATCACAACAAAAAACACTGTCCATATAAACTTAAAACACAATCCTATAGGTTGCACAAATTAAAAAAAAACCCTTACTTTTTATATGAAAAATGCCTTAACAGACAGGTGAACTAGTTTACAACTCGTGAGTAGCAATCCAACTTGCTTTCCTTCCTGATCTGCCAAAATAAATAAGGATCCCCTGTCAGGGAATCAACCTTGAGCGGACGGCCTGTTGTTTTCTGGGAACACATGGGCCAAGAGTTTTTTTGGGGAAGAGCCACCACAAGATTGGTGCTAACTTAATAAAGTAGGACATCAATTTTCTCACCCAGGACCACAGGCCAGCAGCTGGGATTATAGTGTCAATCACCCCAATGAGGGTGATGTAAAATATCCCAAACAGCTTGTTTGTGTGGTCCAGAGGAAGCTCAGGAGCAGGTACAGGCAATAGTTTTATGGGCTTTTGGCGGCTTCATATCCAACTGGTACGTGGACAGGGAGCTATATTTATCTCAGAATAGACAGGGCTTAGTTACGTACAAGGGCCTTGTCCATTGTATCTGATCAACACTGTTGTTTGGGCCAAGGAATCTTATTCTAGTATCTTTTCAAAAGTAAAGTCTTTGTATTTTGGCTTCAAAAGGTATTCTGTAAAGTAGGCAGGACCAAAGAGAGCACTGGGTGGACAATAAACTGTGGGCAGAGGAGCAAGAGGTCTGAAAGATCTTGAGCTGAACTGATAAATAGTAAAGATAAAATAGGGCAGTGATTGGGGACCAATATCTCATACTCTTTTATTTAAAAATGGTAATAAAGTCTTAGTGTGGGGTCTATATAGTACCCAACTGCCAAACTTTACATTTACTATATAGGGTGCACCATAGGTGTCAGGATACCAAGAGTACTGTAGGGCTCCAGTAGGTGAGGAAGGAGTCAAAGAAGGTACTGGAATGGCCCACCAGATGATGGATCCTAACTTTACCAGGTAGGAAGGGGCCTTCCCATCCACAGCCCAGGCCCAGCCGCTGGCAAGACAGAGTCAATCAATCCTGTGAGCACCAGGTAAAGCACCCCCAGGAATTAACTGTTCTGGCCAGTGGCGTCAGAAGTGGGTGGGATAGAGATGGTTGGTTTGGGTGTCAGGGGTGGCTCCATGGGGATCAGGTAGGCAGCAGGATTGTTGTACTTCCTGTTGAAGATCAAAGGGTAGATGATGATTGCTTTGTCGTCACAAACAATTTGATAGGGTTCCTTGGGTGCGTTTGGGCGGGTGTACCACTGCAAGTCTTCCAAGGTCCAGGGTTTGTGGTCAGGATTTGGGGGGGTACTCAGTGAAATGCACAGGGCCAAATGGAGCGTTGGGTGGATAGTAGTAGTCAAAGGCTTCAGGTTTGTCAACTGAAGTCTGTCTATCTATCCCAGTGGATGGGTACTGACGCTTGGGTGTATACAGATGGAAGAGTATCAAAAATATGTAGGGAAACAGATTGGTAAACCAAATGTTCATAACAACTTTATTGGTAAGGATGATGATACCGAACTTTTTCAGGTGCTTCTGGTTTATATACTTACTCACATGCAAGTGCCTCTTGGCATTCTTCTGGTGGTATCTGTGTGGCAAGGCTTGACATCTCAGGTTCTGCTGTTTGGTTGGCTGCTTCATGGTCATTTTTGGGGTTTTCAGGAACAGTTTTTTGGATTTTTGGTGGTCCATCTTGGCTTGGCTGGCCATTGGTTCTAGCAGGTTTGGCTTCTGGGGTTATGGGGGTTTTCCCAATATGATCACCTTTTTTGGGCTGGCTTGACAGGCTTTCCTGAGGCCAAGGAACCTGATTAAAAAAGGGGTCCTCAATTGGGGACCCCAAATTACTTAATGGAGGGTGGGCTTGAACTGGGCTTACTGGGCAGCTAAAATAGCCTGACCAGGCCCAGCAAAACCCACCAAGGCTTGGGCATAGCTTTTGGGACCCAGAATGGGCCCTGCAGCTACCTCCAGGGCAGGAATGGTTCCTGCACCTGGATTTGCTTCAAAAAGCAAAAATCCAGGTGCAGGCAAATCTCCCCCACTCACTAGCCTCGCTTGGTGGCTTGGAGCAGGTTCAATTCCCGCCCAGGGCATTGACATTGTTACATTTGTAACAATAGGATCAGGAAATATGAGTTTTGGTGACCAGTACTTCTGTGTTACGGTAGAAAACTAAATGAAAGAAATAATATGTCCTTATAGAACCCAAAACCAACAAAGAACTGCTACCAAATCCTTGAGAGAAATAGACAACTTAAATGCCGTTATTGGCAAAAAAATGGGTCAGAGCTGGGGTTGCTCAAATAGCCCCAGAAAATCTGGGCTTGCCTTATTTTTCCCCAAATAATTATGACAAGAAAATCACGTGTTATACACCATTTGGGGGTGGTAGCGCTCAGCCTGCTGGATGCTGAATCTTTTTGAATTATGCCAACATTGACTCAAACCTCAATGCAGGCCCTCCAACTGCTAAAAATATTCTTACCAGCCAATCAGATATTGAAAAATCTCCCCCCATCCTGAATCACCTTAAGTGTCACTGTAGTGAAATTTTTGGCTGGGATTGATTACCCTAAGAAGAAGCATCATGCACAAAGAAAGGCGGCTGAGCTTTTAAAATCAGCAGAGGATCTTAATCAGGTTATTGACAAAAAATGGATGGTGGCTGCCCCAGTGAAAGAGTTTATGGAGCCTGTGAGATTTGTCCCTGAGAATTTTGCTGGGTCAAAATTGAGATACTTTCATCCCCTAAGCAAAGGCAGTTAACCGGCTGGTCACCCAAAGGAACCAAATTAAAATGTTATAAACAGTAGAGTTGAAAAGTTGGCAAAGGAGGTGACAAATTTTCCTACTGAACAATCAGAGGCTAGCATAGATCTGAAGGATCCCCTTAACGCTCCCCCTCCCCCAAGCTGATAACTTGTTTTCAGATATTATTACCAACTTGTAATAAAGACTATCACTATTCTTAGTAAACTTTTCAAATGTCCAAGTATATGGGGTGCCAAGCTCCCTCATTAATTTGCACTCCAGCCTCATATTCTCCTTGTTGTGAAAAGTGACTGTGAAAACACACATCTCCTTAACTATGTTGTCAAGTAATCATCAGTTTTCCGTTTCTCATTTGTGTTTTCCACTTGCAGTTTCTGTGCTTGTTTTTGCGTCTTGTTTCCTGATCCCACTCTACAGCTTCTTTGATTTGAAGTTCCAGTGTACCTTCCTTTTGGCAGTCTTGATGATGGTGTGAGAACTATACCCTCACTAATTTCACTTCCACTCTGAAATGATTTATACAGCTTTCACATTAAGACTTTCTTAGTCCCACTCTAGAAACTTGTTTTAGATAGCTTGTTATTCCTGATACTGAAAATAAAGGAAGCTTTATACCCATGTTGGAATATCTTGGCCAAATGGCTCCTGTTGTGGACTATGTTTCTACAACTATATTCCAGTTTGCAGCCAATTCTCTTGCCATTCCTTGACTTGCTTTATATTTGCTTCCCCATCTTTGACTTCTGATTTTCTGTTACAAATACTTTTTCTCCTTTTGGTTTGGTTGCTGTTTTGCTATACATCCAAAAGCGCAAAGTTAATGAGCCCTTCCACCCAATTTGGCTTAGTGCTGCTAAAGCAGTTGGCAATCTGTTTATTTTATCCTTGTAATTTTTCACTGAACAGTTCTGCATGCCATCTAACTCTTACAGCCCAGGTTTAAGAGCAGCAAAGTGACACTATTTCTGGAAAGTTGCTCATTGACTAGATTCTCAGGAAGGTTTGCTTGATCCTTCTTTCCTTCAGTCATAGTCATGAGGGCAGCCTTCAGATCTGTGTTTTCCTCAGGTGGTGAATCTTGATTGGTCACTGAGATAGACTTCAAACTCATTAAGCTAATTATAGGGATTGCTTAGCCTACATTAGGTAATTTGTCTAACCTTTTACTGGGCATTGTGGTTCTCAAGTTATCACTGGTATTTTTATCCTGGAAATTAGCTGTGGCCTCAGCTTGAAGGGACTCAATCCAATAAAACGCGGGCAGCCCAGACCTTGGTTGTTGAGGCTGGCGGCTGGCAAGTAGCCAGGACCAGGGTTTGAAACCCGCTCTTGGACTCAGGTTTCAAGAGGAGGAAATTTATCAATCCTTACACAGGGGTAAACATTGGTCTGGTGAGGCAGTAGAGATCTTCTCAGCTTTTCAGCGCTGGTGTCAAAGTTACAAGTACTGTCAGGATACTGCATCCCAGTTGAGGTTCTGCTAGCCTTGGCTGCAAACTTAATTTTTTGGGAGGAGGGAAGAGCTCACCATAGGAGGGGTGCTGTCACAAGTGACAAGCTCCTATTGCCCATGCTTACTGGGAAATCTCAACTACAGGATTCAAACCCTGACATCCTGCGGGTTGCCAGCCCACAGGACCAGCTACCTGCAGATTCTTGGGCAGGAACCAGAACAAGATTTGACTTCAGAAAATCCTTTAAAGCTTGATGAGTCAAAATCACCTACATTTAAACTCCCCACTATAAAGGTTCCTGTTAACCCAACCAATCAGTGGGAAGGCCTAGCCAAAAAACCTGAAATAACTTGGGCCACCATGGAAGGGGAAACAAAGAAACTTCCTATAGAACACAGGCTGCCCAGAGATGACCTAATCCATGACCCAACAAGGAAATTTGAGTATTCTCAGTTCAAACCTGCCAATGAATTGACTCCTGCAATGGATGCCACCAAGGACTGGAAAAACCTGACAGACAGTAACACCCAGGCCAAAGAAATTTGTAAAAGTTCACCCATGGCAGATGGGCATACTTTTACCCTGGACTGCCAGGAAGTTGCCCATTGCCATTCTTGCAATAAAGTGACATGAAACTTTGGTTCAACCAGGTTATTTCATATTTTATATTAGCTCTATTTCATTTACAGTTTACCTCCTGCAGTTTCACACCTCACACCTATCAATCCCAAGAAACCACGGACCAGCTGCCTGACCTTTATTGTCCACCAGGAGCTCCCTACAGCCCAGTACATTTCACCAAGTACCCCCCCACACACACACACAACCTGGAGTATTCAAAGTTCACCATAGAGGAAATCCTAATCTACAACCCTGAGGCAAGAACTAGAGAAACCGAGACTGTTTACAGGGAAGGCCGCAAAATCACTATACCTCCCCTGCTATTCCGCAACAAGTACAACCACCTGCCCGTGTATTTGGTCCCAATGATTCCGCCTCTCACCCCACAGCCTGACCGCCCACAAGAATCTGTTGCTGCCAATGAATCCACTTCCACTCAGATATTTGGAGTGATATACATCACTCTTACCGGCTTGATAGATTCTATGGTACCTGCCAGCGGACCTTGGGCTCTCCTGGGCAAATTGTTATCTTATATTGTAAAGTTGGCCCCTATCTTGTGGTGGGCTCTCCCTGCCAGGTTTGTGGGCCATCTGCCCGCAAGTTCCCAGGAACCCCCCACAGGCTGGATCCCTGACAGGTGCTAACTTTATGAGATAGGATGCTGAGCAGCCTACCAAAGCCCATAGTCTGGTG
Source organism: Entomophthora muscae (assembly GCA_014839935.2). Classification (NCBI taxonomy): domain Eukaryota; kingdom Fungi; phylum Entomophthoromycota; class Entomophthoromycetes; order Entomophthorales; family Entomophthoraceae; genus Entomophthora; species Entomophthora muscae. The sequence goes on from QTSX02006486.1 coordinate 128,621, forward strand.
GAGAGTACAGGACTGAGGAGCAGGCAGTTGGGCTTGGGTGTCAGGGGAGCTTCCATATTTATCTGATAGGCATGGATATAGCTATAATTTTCAAAGAATATGGCAGCTGGGTGTTTTAACCAAGCTCCTTTGTGATAAACTGTTCTGGGGGTTCTCTGTCAGGTTAGGGGGTTGTTGTGCAACTTGTTTTATTGCTGGTATGTTCAAAGCTACAGATAGATGTTAGCCTTGCCAATGTACTCTACCTAATCCTATGCAAGAACACTACAGAATACTATAAAATAGAACTTTGAAGATAATTACGTTTATTGAAACTGGAGTACAATCTAGCCAGCAGCTGCAATCTATCCAGGTGTAACTAAGAACTTGTTGTTAACCTTTCAGGTGTCTGTATCAATATATACTGCAACAACCCTTGTTCTTGTCCTTTCAGACAGTTCTCAGTGGCTACCTTTGCAATAGGTCCATTTTTGCTGGCTGTGCCTATCCTGATTGGTTGTCCTTGGCACGTGTGTTGCTACTAGCCTTGACAGACATACATGGCACTTCAGCTACAGCCTACGCTCTTCTTGGGCTAGCCTACTGCCATTTATTGGCTGGCTGTTTCTTACATGCATATTTTTGCACTGTGAAACTACGCCGTATTTAGTTGGTGCTTAGAAATTATCTCTGTTCAGCCCTCCTACATTGGAAGGTAGAATTCCAATATTCCATTTATAGGGCTTAATCAGTGATCCTTTTCTGGCTGGCAAGTCTTCTGCTTATTAATGCAATGGGTCAAATTGGGAATTATAAGCCGTACAATAGCAGACTCAATCCAGTATCAACCTGTGGATTATCTGCCATGTAAAGCTGACCCAAACCAATAAGAAACCTGATTATACGCCATGTAACTCTGACCCAAACTTGGTATTTCATGATCTTTTGCATATCACTTGTTTGATATGAGCATATATGCCCATTGGGCTGTGTGGGGCTGGGTTGATACAACATCTAGTAGGGTGGATTGGTAGGTGAGTGATTGATAATCTTTAGTTTATATGGCGTAGAATCAGTGATAATCACTATGTTGGCTAACGTTTATACAGAGTATAATTGTTACATCAATTATAATAAAGCAAGTAATATACAGCGTATAATCAGTACACATTGGAATGATAATCAGTGATAATATGGCGTATAATTTTTGCATCTATTTTAATAAACTTACAATTGCACGGCGTGTAACTGCCATATCTATTATAATAAACTAATGATTATACAGTGTATAATTACTACACTTGATTAAATGATAACCAAGTGATAATACATGTGTAACTGGTTAAGATCTGTGTGTGATGATTAGCCTGATCATTTGTGGTCAATCAGCCTAATCTCACAGGGGTCAAAGCAGAGGATGTTTTTCAAGGTAAACTCCTTGTATTCTGGCTTGAGAGGGTAATGAGATAAATGAAGTGGACCAAAGGGAGCTCCTGGAAGGCAATAAAACGTGGGTTGGGTTTCTGGAACTTCCTCAGGAACATGGGCCATCAGGCCAGGATTTTCTGTTGGAACAGTAGTAAAGTGGAAAACAGCCAAGTCTAAATAAGGAATAAAATTTTAGAACCAAGGTCCTATAATCTTATCTATTTCATCATGAAAGTACCAATTTAACAAGAATTCTTGGTGTTTAAATATCCTTCAAAACGCTAAGTCCTGATAAACCATCACCTGATAGCTGAGTTGCTCAGTTTTTTTCTTCCTGGGAGCTCTGGGCCCATTCTGAACCTTCTAACCCGTCATTTCCTCTGTTGAAATGACCTCTACCTGACAGTACACTGCTAGCGCCTTCATAGCTTCATCATTACTACTAGTGTTTATGTAATCATGGAGCATTAGACTTTCAGAGTCCACAAGCTGAATGATCTTCAATCTAATGAGTTGCATATATTCTTAAATCACTTCTTGATCACTGGCTAGCTGGAGATTACATGGCTGGGTGTAAAGTTACGCCTCCCCCTCAGGCCTATACTTCAATTCCTGCCAAATGCTTGGGAATTTCTACCAAAAATATGTTTGAATATTTATCTAAAAGGTTACTGAAAAAGCCCAAGAAAGGCCATCAATTTAATATTTTGGAATTATTCTGAAGATTCCCCCACCTAACCCACCCAAGAGACACCTCTAGTTAAATATCATGTGCAAGAGAGGCCAGGAGCAGTGTTAATTGCATCCAAAGCCTATTCCTGATGTTAGTTGGTTCAGTTTTCCTTTTGACTATATTCATTCAAAACTTACCAAGATCTTCCTGCCTCAAGAAATGCATTTGTATCTGTGCATATAATTGGTTGATTGGTTTGTGATATTCAATCTACCACCCTAATCCTATCCCATCCTTTAAATGAATGCAAGAGTTGTAAAAGACCTTGCTTCATCATTCTCTACTCTAATAAAGTTCAAATATTTGTTAGTTTAATTTGGCCTTCTGGTTTTGCCTGTTGCTTTTGGTGTTCAGTTGATTCCTCCTCCCTTTGGCCTCCCAGGAATTGTTGGCAGCAACCTTTTGGTTGTTGCTGAAACCGCAATTTTATTGTGGTTGAGAGCTTGTTTATATTTCCTCTTAACCTGCTCCCCAATTCTCACACTGGGCGCCCCAACTGTGGGGTTCCTGTTCACCAGTCCCCAGAGTGTGTCTTGGGTCATAGCCAGGACCGGCTTGGAGGATTTGTCATTTCCTAGGAGTGGGAGGTGGCTTGCTAGAAGTTTGTACTTATCCTTCATAACTGCAAACTCTTTCAGTACTTTTCCAATCACTAGGCGGACATCCCCACCATGCACCTGTACTTTATCTGGCGCCAACCCTTCTGTGGGCCTGTATCAGTCTTTTAACAACCTAGTGAACTCATTTCCTATGAGCTCTCTCCCCTTATCTGTCATCCTAATATGCCCAGTTAATCTCTCCCACTTCTCCTGAGAAGACTTACTGGTGGTAAATCTTCTGCAACTTTGACAATAAGTATCCTCCTACCCTTGACTAGGGTAAAAGGTATGAGATAACTCACTATAGGGCTTATATTTATCACTGAAAAATTTAGCCAGGGGTTGAAATAGGCTTTTATTCACTTTCAGAAGGGAGATCCCCTTAGAAACCTTCTGATATATTGCCTAGGTATGGGAAATAATATGGGTTTGTCAATACTTGGAGTCCTCTAATAATCTCTTGGACCCCTTGTACTTGGTCTTGGGCTCCTTCACCTTTGTCTTGGGCTCCTGCTTCTTAGCGTTGGGATCCTGTGCTTTGCTCTTGCTCCAGTTCCTTCTTTCTACCTCCAGCTTCTTTATCCTGGGCTTTCTACTCTTGGTCTTTGGCTCCTTGTGTAGTTCTTGTGGCCTTTTTAATCAACTTGATCCATTGCCTGAAAAGCCTCAGATAGCTCTCCATTTTATAGCCCCTTGTTTTAGACCAAAAACTTCTCTTAGAACTCTGGTTTTCAAGAGCTTAAACTATCCTGTTTCTTTCCCTCTACAATATATTAGACTTTATAAATTACTTCAGCCAATGAAAGCCCTGAATTTCTGCTTCTGCTCCTCATTTTTTAGGCTTCAACTCTCAAGTTAAAGCCCTAAAAACACTGATCAAATTGACTTTGACTTACGCCAATCAAACGCCTCAATTCAACAGTTCCGCCAAAAAGTTCACCCAAATGACTTGCTCTTGACCCTGGTTCAAACCTGAGGCTGTCTTGCTCTGGGTAAACAACTGCTCTGCGTTTTGAACGGGTTTGCTGTGATTCCTGTCATGTTTCTCTGGCAAATCTTGAGCGCTTTTGCCTATATTTCACATAGGGTATTTTTGAACCCTCAATTATTCAACATTTCTGTGAGTTTCTCCACATTTTCTTCCACATTTTGTGAATTTGAACTCGCCTGTCACTCACCTTTTTGCCTCCCCTAGTTGTTCTTGGCAAAATTTGCTTATTTTCTTTCACAGTTTCTCTGTTCTGTTTCTGGCCTCTTTAAAGCTTCTTTTCACTCAATCAAGTCTTAATAAAATAAAGTTTAAGCACTTTAAGTTATTTTTTCCTTTCTCTTTCAAGTAATATGATACTTAATTATTTCTCCATATTATATTGTTGGCAGTCTTAAATCATTATTCAACTGCTTTTTTCTTATAATTTCCTTTCTAAAGAATCCAAAACCAACATTATAGCTCCTGGATTCAATCCAGCTAGTCCTTTCAAGCCATCTTCAAGTTCCTCAGCTAGTCCTGCACCATCATCTTCTGTTCCTTCAGCCAGAATTTGAACTACATCTTCTAGTTATCCAGCCTAGCCAGCAATCAATCTTTCTCAGTCAACAAGCAGCCCATTTCAGTCTCCAGGCAGCTAAACTTACCCTTCAGCTATTCCTGCATCATGAACAGCCAATCCTTCACTTTAATATGATCTAACAGTCCCTCAACTAGTCTTCACTGTGATCATACATTCCTTCTTACTAGTCTTCACTGATGATCCCACACTATGAACTGCCTTGGTTCTCAATCTCATTCCCTGTTACCAGAACCTGTAGACCCAGGCATTAGTCCACATTAAACTGGTGTTTAACTGGGCCCTTGAAAGTGGCAACTACTTAGGCCATCCAACCATAGATCATTAAAGTCTATGCAGTTGTCTTTACTCACCCAGGTGTTTAAGTTTGGGCTTTCAGTTGCAAAGTAATCCGCTTTACTTCCAAGAAGCCTGATCACACCAAGTTCTGAAGCTGCTTCCCCAAGCAACCACCCTGGTGACACCCCTGAGCATATACATGCCCTCCAATGCTCACTCTGGATTCTCCCCAAAAGCTCCCATAGGGGCATAAACAAGGACACCCTACCAGTCTGCTAGGTAGGATGCTTGCTCACAGACCTCCTGTAAGCGTATCAGGGTACATGTACCCTTCAGAGCTCATCCCCTCCTTGGCAGCCTATATCACCTGCCAGGGGTCCAAAACTTACAGCCCTGGTAGCCTAAGTGGCCTACCATGCTGGCACACTCTTCTACCCTGGCAGTCTGGTTACCCGCCAGGGTCTAAACATCTTACAGCCTGAGTAGCACAAGCTACCCATCAGGCTGGATCACTCCCCACCTCAAGCAGCTAAAGTTCCCTGCTGGGCTATCTCATTCCTCACCCCAAGCAGCCACAGTTCCCTGCTAGTTGAAGACCTCTAGTCCACAGCAGCCAATATCTTCTGCTGGGTGAAGGCAACATCTGCCTCTAGTAGTCCTTTTTTACCTATTAGCTAGGCCTTACCTTCCCTAGTAGTCATTATTCTCTACTAGCCTCTACCTGCAATCAACCAAAAACACACTGACAATCTTCAGCATAGTGTTTTTATTTGAAGCCAAATCAACCCTCGCCTGCAAAACCGCTCACATGTGGATTTTCACACCAACCTTCTAGCCAATCATCTGAATTCACTTCTAATTTGACCCTTCATGCTGATCAGCAAACCCCTTTTTAGACAGCCTGTCAGCTATTAAGGGAGTGACAACATGTTGGTTCAGCACTTCCAGAAATCTAGATTGGTATGATGTTTCAACTGAAGCAATGATTGTTCAGTATTTAATTGGGGAAGACAACAGTCCAATAGAAAGTACAAAAATAATAAGAATAAGATATGATTTATTGAGGAATATTGTAATTAATATAGCATATAGAGAAGCCACAGGGCCACAGAATGTGGCACAATGGCAGGTTTGAATAAGGTTTTGGACTGTGGAATAACCTGTGCAGGGATCATCATTTCAAATTGGCAGCTCTCCTAATTAGGAGATAATGCCTGCAATTCAACATTACCATCAGATTGATACATGCCATTAGATACATCATGGGGTGACTAATTGAGCGCCCCCTGTGTATTATGATATATGTTAGCAGGCAAGGAGTGTATCTTGGTTGCAAAAATGATTAATCACCAGCCTATGATGCTATTCTGCACTTTGAAAATTTGTGGTCAGGCAGTCCTGAAAATTCCCTGATTAATCAGATTTGGATTGCTGCCTGTTCTAGATTGCTCACTGGCTAGACGTAAAAAACACAGGCAGCCAACCCAGGGGTCCACAGGATCCACAAAATCATCAGAAAAATGTTCTGAGTTCAAATCTTCCAATTGGGTTTCTTTATTCCTTTTAAAAAATTATATTCATGAAGAGTACTCTCTGTTTGATAGTGCTAACAGTATAAGGTTTGTAGTAGTGTAATAAGCTCCTGCAAAGGTAAAATGCTCAATTTGCATTAACTAATAGCTGTTTATTTATAAAATTCAACATGGAGGGAATTTTCAATTTCTCTAGTTATATACTTCTGATGCTTTTGGCCAATTAGAATCCATTCTGACAAGTAGTATCATGGTTCTGAGTACCTCCTGATGTAGGCGTCCCCAGGGCATTAATTTTATTTTTAGAGGAATAGTGGTATCAATTACTGAAACCTTATTTGATTGCCCAATTAAGCAATTGAACAGTTTAAATCTGTAATCCTTTAATTTGATGCAGTATAATAATTTGGTTGGACTCATTTTAGGCCCTGATAGTCATTTCCTCTTTTAATGTTACCCTCACACCTAGCATTCTGACAAAGGAATCATGAGTTCCTTATTATTCCCCTAACTTGTGTAGTCTAATTTTTATAGGAAAGATCCAGGTGGAGAGGGGTTTTTTCCTCCAGAAATCAATGGTTCTTGCTTGGCATCTGGTGGGAAATATCAGGCTAAACTCTAAGATTAAGGTAAGAATGGCAATAAAACATGAAGTTTTTATATATTTAATGTATAAAGATATATTTTTTGCTATCTCTTTATTTTATAGATTTTGATGGTTAAAAATACAATATAAATTAGATAAAGTAGGGTTCAATCATATATATGCCCAGAAGGATAAAATCTGAAACAGATTCTCTAACAATGGCAAAAATAAAGCCCTGATTCTATCATATTTGGTCTGGGTGGTTGCTTTATTATAAAGAAGCCATCAACTCAATTCTGCTGCAACACTAATCATAACACATCAGTTATTGTAGGCAATATTTGGCTGGTTAATTTTTTGAATCTCAACCAGCTCACCTAATCCAAGCTTGGTGGTGTGATGAAGTTGGAGTTAACTTCAGTTAATTGAAGTTATCTGTTGAACTTTACAATCCCAAAGAAGATCCCCAATCCTGTTTTATTTATAGATAATATATATAAGCTCTCTATCTACTTGAGCCTAGATTATAGCCTTTGATCTTGCAGCCATAAACTGCAGATATATTTACATCAATTATAAATATTTCATTTGAGAACATATTAAGCTTTGATCAAGTTTGTTTTAAAATGTTTTTTTATAACCCCTTCCTCTCACTGACAATTTACCTTTATTGGATGTAACAATTGCAGTCAACCAGACTCTTGATACTTCTTTGCTGAAAGCGCTACAGTGGATTCAAGACTGAGAAGTCAGCCATAAATATAAAAGATAACTCATCTCAAGTTCCATTTATCAGGGAAATAAGGACTTCACTTATGATAGATACAGGTAGCACAATGTTTATCTACAGCCTTATAAATACTAGAGTAAATAATCTTTGGATCAGTTGGGTATTGAGTCAGAAGTCAAAAATTGAATTTTGAGATTGGCTGATCCTTGACCTGAAAATTTTCAACTCTAGCTAATGTAATGCTGAATTACAGATAAGTGATATTTAACAATAATAGGATGAGCTTTATTTCAAGGAATAATGACTTATATAGTGTGTCATGGCAATTACTCAATATCAGATATGCACTGTCCAATCAAATTTGGCATCACACTAAGGTTTAATTTTGAAACAGTAGGCTCAACCTGCCAGCAAGGTTTTGAGTAAGCAGGTTTGTGACCCGCAATTTGATTACCCAGTCACTCAAAGCCAAACTAGAAAGTTGACTTGAATTCCAAAATCCAACAACATGAACAAATGACAATCCCTTATGGTGGATACCTTTTTTGGCGCTTGACTCATTACCAGGATCAAGCCACCCCCTTCACCATTCAACCATGTGATCAACACACTCATGTTTCTGTTATCCTTGATTCACAATAACTATATAATCACTATCTCTCAATAAAGATTATTTCTAGTTTCTAAATATTTTCCCCTTGTAACTCTGCTAAAACAACACAGTTACAATATTGGTAGCACAGGTAGGTTCTCTATCCTACTTTATCCCCAAAAATTCTGCCTGTTGCTTGTACTTGCCGCAGTCAACAAATTCTCAATAGAATCATGTCTGGCCTCCTGCTAGATTGGAAGCCATACCTGCCGGGTACCAAGATACCAGAAAAATTTGTACTATATCAGAATATGCTTGTACCAGTGCCTGCCTTCAACGCCCTGTCTGTGCAAGGGTTCTTCCAGCCACCCATCATTCTGTCCCAAGCCACAGCTGAGGAAGGAACTATGCCCGCCTACGTGGTCCAACAACTTTGAAGTGCCGCTTTGGAACCATTTTTTGGGGCCAATGACAACAACGCCATAGCATGGATTCAATCTGCTCAAAGTGAACTGGTGCAGATGGAATTCCCACAATTCTTCTGTATTGCAGAGATATCCATCCGACTCACACACAATACAAGCACCTGTTGCAACAAGTGGCATGAAGATCACACCAAGAAAGATTAGGACACCTTTAAGTGGGACTTCTTGGCAAGATTTGTGCTGAAGGACACCACCCTCATAATCATACGCTAAGTGAAGAACTTGACCCAGACAGACACAGTTAAAGAGCACACTTGCACATACAAGGAGCTCCCCCTATGTCCCCCTCAGAAATGGCCTTCAACACTCTAGCTAAGCATCTCATGTACTACAGCACACTCAAGTTGCATGTGATGAGACACATCAACCTGGACCAAGTGATTAACCTGCAAAGCCTTTACTGTGAAGCAGAATAGGCAGAGCAAACATCCAACGCTCTCCACAAGGAGCAAACAGGAAAGAGAGAGCAACCCAAAGATTCTCACTCAACTGGGCGCGTCAGTTGCCTGCCTCCTGGAAACAACAACAACAACTCAAACCACAACCCACAGGCTTGAATGGGCTGGAAACAGGAACAATAGACAGTCAAATTGTACCCATTTATTTATCACTGCTACCCAAGACAATCAAGACAAGGGAAAAGCCCAGAGAGAAATTTAAGCAAGCCAAGCTCTCCCCACACCATTTCCAACTCACCCAAAAATGAGTACCGCCCCAAGGACGTGGACCAATGCCCAATTCCCAATGATCCCAGTGCCCTTGGAAGACCCAATACTTTACACCATTGCCAGACATCCCAAAAAAACTAATGTCCTATCCTTTCTGCTTTTGCAGTTACACAGTCTCAGCACTTCTAGACTCAGGTGCTGACCAAACCCTAATCAACAGCAGCTTTGTAGATAAGTTCAAGCTAACCACTAATCCTTCATGGATTAAAAACGTGGTTTTAGCTGATGAACATCACATTGCTATGACAAGGAAAACTTCCCCCTTCTCTGTCATGCTAGAAAACCTGCATTCCACCATCTAGGGCCCCGTCATTGATTTTCCCAAGTTTGAAATTGTACTGGGACTGGACTGGTTGCAAAGAAATAACCCAAACGTAGACTGGGCGACCTAAGTTCTGACCATCAAGCGTGAAGGTGTCAATCACTAAATCTACCCTGAATCAGTGGATTGACTCCTGTGCAACCATGTTTTTGTACGCATTACTGAAACCTTGGACAAGAAGTAGAACCTCAAGGCAATTTATTGGGACTCCTGCCAATACAAGATCATACACTTCAAAGATCACCAGGATACCACTATGTCTCAGGATTACAACATTGTGGCCCGCCATCCTGAAATATTTAAAGAGGCGTTACCAGGACTACCGCCTAAGAAGCACATACAACACTCCATCCAACTTAAAGGAGCATTACCTAAAGCATGACTCATCTACCAACTTATCCCAAACAAAGACAACACCCTGTGTGTCTACCTCAAAGAGGCCCTGGAGAAAGGACTTATCTGTCCCTCACAGTCTTTGTTTGGTGCCACTATATTCTTCAGGGCAAAGAAAGAAGGTACCCTCCAATTGGTCATGGATTACTGATCCCTCAATGAAGTCACCATCAAGAATTGCTACCTTCTCTCACTCATTGACAGCCTCTTTGATGCCCTGGGTGGCACCACCGTATTCTCCAAGATTGACCTAACTGCAGGATACAATTAGATCCATATCAAAGAGGAAGATATCCCCAAAACGCCTTCTGCACTAAGTACAGCTCATACAAGTGTGTGGTGCTCAATTTTGGTATGATAAATGCCCCCTCCACCTTTTTGACCTTCATGAACAAGGTGTTTGTCCCACACATAGATAAGCACTCCCTGATGTACTTAGAAAACACTATTGTCTACAGCCCCTTGGTGGAACAACACCACAAAGACCTAGAGGCAGTCTTTGCTACCTTGGCACAACACAAACTGTTGGCCAAGCCCTCCAAGTGCCAGTTCTTCTGTGAGCAACTACCCTTCCTGGGACACATAGTCTCAAAGGACGGCATCAAACCCAACAGTCAAAAGATACAGGCCATCTGCAAGATGCCACCACCCAAGGACAAGTTGGAACTCCTCATATTCCTGGGAATGGTCGCCTATATACAATGGTTCATCCCTGACTGTGGTGTCCTGACTGCATCTCTGTATACCATAACTGGCACTGAATCCAAATTTGTATGGGCCCCCCAATGTGACCTTTGTTTTAGGTGCCTTAAAGAAAAACTCACCACTGTGCCTATCCTACAATACCCCAAAAGCAATGGGGAATACCAAGTGGAAACAGACGCCTCCAGCACATCCATTAGAGGGGTACTACAAATCAAGAACAGTGATGGCATATTCTCTCTGTAGCCTACAAATCACGCAAACTTAAGGACAGTGAATGCTGGTACTCTATACACAACAAAGAACTACTGACCATTTTACATTGTTTGATCAAGTGGCGTTGTTATTTGGAACAACAGGAAGAATTCACAGCATTGACTGACAACAAGTTGCTCATATATTTCAAAACCCAAGCAAACCTATCCTGCCAACAAGCACGCTGGATGGAACTCCTGGAAAGGTTCAACATAATCATACAGTACAAACCTGGGGCAGAACTTGCCATGACAGATGCACTTTCACGCTTGTATGTTAGAGCCACAGGGGGTGAAAATGGGCTCAACCTAGACTGGCCCCTCCTGGTACTCCAAACAAAGGACAAAGGTTTCCCCCCTGGAACCACTGACATTACAAAAAGACAGTCATCAAGAACAGACATCTATTTGCAGACGTGTATGGGACCTTACATCACAAAATGACAGACAGAACCACCATTCTTTACATCCCTATACATCAGCAAGTGGACACCATCCTACGTTACCATAGAGACCTAGGACATACCAAAAGCCGCAAACTCTACAAATTCCTTAAATACAAAGCATGGTGGCCAACCCTATACCAGGATGTCCAGGAAGTCCTAGAGCAATATGAAGTATGTGAAAAATTTGCAAAAAGCAACACCCCTCCTAAATTGGTACTTCCTATCCGTTTGCAACTGCCCTTCAAGGTGTGGGCTCTAGACATTGTCAGACCTATTCCAGGAAAGCACAAGAAAAAGAAGTACATCATTACTACTATTGACCTTACCACTTTCTGGCCAGTGGCACAAGCAGTAAAATCCTACACAGGCAACGATGTGCGGCAATTCATAGGGGGAAATCATCAGTAAGTTTGGTTAGCCAGAACTCCTGATAACTGATGGAGGTAAAAATTGACCTATGAAGATACAAATGTTTACCTCACCAAGAATGGGGTCCAACACATGGTGACAACACCTTACCATCCTCAAGCTAATTGTCACAAGTGACAAACTCCTATTGACCATGCTCATAGGAAAACCTCAACTACAGGATTTGAACCCTGATACCCTGCGGGCCGCCAGCCTGCAGATTTTTGGGCTTGAACCAGAGCAGGATTTGACTTTGGGGAATCTCCTAAAGCAAGATGAACCAAAAGCACCTACATTGAAACTCCCCACTCTAAAGGTTCCTGTTAACCTAACCAATCAGTGGGAGGGCCTAGCCAAAAAACCTGAAATAACTTGGGCCACCATGGAAGGGGAAACAAAGAAACTTCCTATAGAACACAGGCCGCCCAGAGATGACCTACCCCACGGCCCAACAAGGAAATTTGAGTATTCTCAGTTCAAACCTGCCAATGAATTGACTCCTGAAATGGATGTCACCAAGGACTGGAAAAACCTGGCAGACGGTAACACCCAGGCCAAAGAAATTTGTAAAAGTTCACCCATGGCAGATGGGCATACTTTTACCCTGGACTGCCAGGAAGTTGCCCATTGCCATTCTTGCAATAAAGTGACATGAAACTTTGGTTCAACCAGGTTATTTCATATTTTATATTAGCTCTATTTCATTTACAGTTTACCTCCTGCAGTTCCACACCTCACACCTATCAATCCCAAGAAACCACGGACCAGCTGCCTGACCTTTATTGTCCACCAGGAGCTCCCTACGGCCCAGTACATTTCACCAAGTACCCCCCCCCCAACCTGGAGTATTCAAAGTTCACCCTAGAGGAAATCCTAATCTACAACCCTGAGGCAAGAGCTAGAGAAACCAAGACTGTTTACAGGGAAGGCCGCAAAATCACTATACCTCCCCTGCTATTCCGCAACAAGTACAACCACCTGCCCACATTTTTTCAAATAACACCACCTCTCACCCTGCAGCCCAACTGCCCACAAGAATCTGTTGCGGCCAATGAATCCACTTCCACTCAGATATCTGAGGTGATGTATATCACTCTTACCAGCTTAATTGATTTGATGGTACCTGCAAGCAGACCTTATGCCCTCCTGGGCAACTTGTTATCTTATTTTGTAAAGTTAGCACCAATCTTGTGGTGGGCCCTTACTTCTGGGCCCGCGGGCCGTCTGCCCATGAGTTCCCAAGAACCCCCCACAGGCTGAATCCCTGACACCAATGAATGTGTGGAGCAGCTGAATGGCAGCCTTGTGCAGGCCCTGGTCAAGCTCACTGCCAGGAGACCTGAGGACTGATAAAAGCAGCTACCAACTGCATTGCTTTTATGCCAGACCCGTGTGAACAGATCCACTGGGAAAAGTCCCTTCAAGTTAGTCTATGGCACACAACCCAATATTATCCAAGCGCTATCAGGACCCAAGCTGGAAATTCCCAGTGAAGTTCTGCCCCGCTTGGACCCGCAAGTCATACAGTGTCAGGAAGCCAGGCATAGGTAGAGGCATTGGTTGACTTGGGACGCAGTATAGCTGGGCCAGTGAGTAATGCCCACCATAGAATGAGTGCTAACTTGATAATATAGGATACAGATTGCCCAAGCAAGGACCAGGGCCCTGAGTTGGGCACCATAGTGTCTACCATTCCCATCAAAGTAATTTAGAGTACTCTAAACAGTTGGGTGGACGTAGTCTCAGCCGCAGTGGGGTTCTTCATTGGGTAGTTGGGTTGCAGGGTTAAGGGCAGAGTCATGGGGAAGAAGTAGGCAGGCAAATAATTGTACTTGTCTTTGAACAATAAGAGCGGCACCTCAATCCTCTTTCCTTCACATCCTATGTATTCAGTTTCTCTAGTCCTTTCCAAGGGATCAGCAATGAGGATGGTCTCCAAGTCATACTCTGAGTAGGCGGGGTTGGGTGGGTATTTGGTAAAATGCACAGGTCCAAAGGGGGCTCCAGGGGGACGGTATGGTACCTGAGGAGGATCAGCAGGTTGGTCTCTGGAGGGGGCAGTTGCCTGATGGTCTACTTGTCTGGAGTTAAGATGGAAGATCACTAAGACTAGATAGGGTAAGATTTGTTTGAACCAAAGGTTCATAAAACTTTATTATTGAAAATGATGATGGGGTCATCCCCATACCGCCGGGGTTCTTATACCAGGTGGTTTTGCTTCTTTGCTTTTTGAAGACTTCAGTTCTGGGGACAGTTCACTGGCAGGGCTCAGTCCTTGGCTTCTGGTTTTGCAGGCAGAGGATACTAGTTGTGCTTGCTCTGATGAACAGAAGTGGCAATGCTTTGTTCCGCCGCTACTGTTCATCACATCACCTGAGCAGACAAATTGTATTACCCATTCTGGACTGGAGGCTGGAATTAGCTGGTGATCATTGGCAGGACTGGCAGGAGGACTTTTTGTAACCTCTGTTAGGGCAGCTCAACTTCAGCATAGGTCTGGGTCTTTGGTGGCACATGGTTAATAGCAATCTGATGTCCATTTGGGGAATTGTCTTTAAGAGTCTGACAGGTCTTGGAGTAATTCAACAACTCAGGTCTGCAACTTAGCAAGTTGGCGGGTTTCTGTCTATTTTGTGTGACTTGAGTAGCCTTTGGAGGGTCAAGGTTCAATTCTGGGGTTTCCAATGTTGATTTCAAACCTCCATCTTGACACTTGGCAGGTTGGCAAGTTTCTGTTCCTCCTGGTTGGGGCAAGATATCTCTGGCAGCCCAGGGTTTGGCCCAACTGGCAGTCTGGCTGGCTCCCGTCTATCCTGGTCATAATAAGGCTTTTTCTGAGACCTGGGGTTTGATTCCCAGGTTTTCAATAAAAGTATTGAAATGTCATTCCTGACATACAGGCCAGCAGCAACCAACTGGAAATAGAGGAAAAATGCCTACATAATACCTTTATCCCCATCTGTGACAGACATGAGGTTAGTGGCAGTGTCTAGGTAATGAATACCAATAAAAGCAAATTGCAGCCAGAGAAACTGGGCTTCACCATCATCCTAAAGGTAAACAAAACAACACTTATCTTGTGCAAGGACTTGGAAAACGCAAGCAAGACAAGATCCTCCACCACTACTGCCTAAGACCCTGCAAGGCAAGACAAAAACGGTGTGAGACTGTTCTACCCGCCACCAAACAACAACTGGTGCAATATGGCACCTGGGCTTCCAAAAACCTCCCTGACAACCTGCCCCCAGAGGAGGCCAACCTTCAGTTGGGGGGTGTCAAAACAGCAGGCTTGACCTGTCAGCAAGGTTCTAAGTAAGCGGGTTTATGACCTGTGATCTGATTACCCAGTCACTTGAAGCCAAACTAGGAAGTCAACTCAAATTCCCTAATCCAACAACGTGAACAAATGGTGATCCCTTATGGTGGATACCTCATTTTGGCGCTTGACTCATTACCAGGATCAAGCCACCCCCTTCACCATCCAACCATGTGATCAACACAATCATGTTCCTGTTATCCTTGAAACACAATAACTATATAATCACTATCTCTCAATAAAGATTATTTCTAGTTTCTAAATATTTTTCCCCTTGTAACTCTGCTAAAACAGCACAGTTATGACATTAATTTATTTTAATTATCAGCAAGTTATAGAGTAGGCCAGGAGTTAGATGGACTTGCTTCACAGTTTTATCATCACTATCTAAATTCAATTACTTTAAAGGGGTCTATCCGACCTGGCTACACCTTAGAAACATTGCATATTTAACTTGTATCCTTGACAATTGTGATCTAAAGTAATGTAAAAAGACTGCTCTCCTTAAGCAGAAGTGGATTGGAGTTAGGATATTGTATCTTTAGTGCTGGGCTCTTATATTTAAAATGAGAAACCATTGGTGTATTTTCTTCCCGAGGCAGTTTTGAATAGCTATATACTTTAGAAAAAATAGGTAAACAAGTAAATTATGTTCGGAACCGGAAAAAGTCATAATGTTCGACCTTCTCCATTAAGCCATATAATTCTTTGAGTCTCAAGCTGAATACATTCATAATCTCACCCTTTTTAAAGATATTTTGGACTAAACTACATAACCGGAAGTATTCAAAATATTGGTTTTCAGCTATCTTACTGTAAATTAATCAAAAGTTCTTCACTCCCGATATAATCTCATCTCTTATTTAGAAATTAATCCCCAAGATACTCGAAAACGGAAACAAAATATCTTTAAAATGAAATGCGCAACCATTTTTAGTTGCCAAATACCCTAAGAATAGTATATGTGCTTCTTAACTTTAAATGGTTCTATTTTCCAAAGTTATATGAAAACTATAGCTATTCTAAAAGCTGATTCCCAGGCTTTTTATAGGCATACCCTTCATTTTAACTATTATGGGTATGCCGATAAATTCTATGCTTTATTTGAACGAAAATGTGGAGGATCTGATCATTTTATCAGCTAATTAATTTAAGGGATCAGTCGCATATTCCTTTTCACTCCGATGTAGCCTTGTTTCGAGTGATGCATTTTAACTTTTACTAGCCCTTCTGCCAAAGTTTAGAGTTTCTCTTATCGATTACGGCTTCAAAGTCATATAAAAGTTGTGTAATTAACTTAAGATTTAAGGTCTACTTATGGAACCACAGGTGATTTTGGAGCCCACTTTCGTCCACAAACTGGCCCAAGCAGAGTTTGAGACCTTGTATCGCGGGGGTGAACTGGAATCCCTTGAAAAACCAAAGGTGAGAATGATTTCATGTTGCAAGCATCACGTGCTTTGGTTATGCATGTGTAGAATATTTCGCTTCTTCCGCGAAGCTATGTTTTTGTATTGTTGGAATTGTCAAGACTAGTTTTAATGTAGCTTATCAGGACACTTCGAAAGCCTGGCCAAGAAAGAAGGATCTGTTGATCCAGTATTGCCAGGGGACCCCTGAAGATGATTGCTCGGAGGTCTTTCTCAAAAAGGTCACGTACCACGAGCCAATCACCCCTTGGAAATGCTTGAAACACAGCGGAGCCTATCCTGCACCCAAATTTCAAAATTTACATTGTAACATCGACTTGCAAAGGTTATTGGATCTTCCAAACACTGGTGCTCCTTCCAAAGCTCCCAAGCCTGCTATCAAGAAAGACGATCTTAAAGCGCCAGTCGACTGTGCTTCAGAAGTTGCCGCTGTGCCTCCCAACGTTCTGTACCTACCCAATCTTGTTGTGCCCGATTTCATAACAAGGGATGATAAACCAGGAATATTATATGTTCACATCTTTAGAAGCCCCAAGATGCTTCCTGGCCCCCCTCTTTTCTATTACAGATTTGGAGGCTACATCGATGCAAATTCAGTCAGCCTTGATGATTGCCCTAAATTCTGCGAGTTGAAATGGTCAGGTCACAGTCCCATCGTTTCAAGGCTTGAACACTATCCCACTCCCCGTCTCCGCACACTCAAATTCCACTTGAATTGCAATCTTGTCAATAGAAACTTTAAGCGACTGACAGCTGACAAGGTAGCTGCTGCTTTGGCCTTTACTAACACTTAGTTGTCAATATGCAAGGCATGCAAAGCTCCACACTCGCAGTGGTTTACAATTTCCAAAAAGGATGGAGATAACCTATCCTCGGGAAGGCCCCCCAACCCGAATCACCCTGGGTGGCATTTCATCCATGCCCTTATTCGCCAGCTTAATGAATTCATCCAAGCTGATTCTCCAAACCAATGAATCTAAAAGCCACTTTGGATGATTAAAGCTTAAATGCTCCACAACATAAAGTCAAGCTACTACTGAGTCTACTTTCAATCATTTAACGAAAGGTCCTAATTCAGAACTCTACACTTCCCATTTCTAGCCGTTGCTTCTAAGCACACTGCTTGATTATGAACAAGGATAGAAGCATGAACTTCCTTGGCCAACTTGCTCTTAATGCCACACCATAGCAAGAATATTTGAATCCATAAAACTTTAAGCCTGTAGACTGGCATTGCACTCAACCAACCAAAAGTTGTAAAGATCTTAATGGCTTAAGTACACTCTATTTTTAAGTTCCAGCAGTTTTGATTGCTCCATCTTGCATAATTCTTTAAAACCTGTTATATATCTGTCATAAGTGTTCTATAGGCAGCAGCTACAAGGAAGGGAAGAGGAAAGAAAATATGAAAAGAATATATTGTTTGTTTGAAGATAGAGAGGATTATACACCCTTAAGAGGATCAGGTCCACCTGAGGCACTTGATGCTAAGGATGCCTTTTTCATGGTCAGGGGCATCTTCAGATCCTACCTATTCTGCATGAGTGAAATCATGGCAATGATCTTAGGTGCCATCAGGGTAAGTGCTAAGATTGCTTGATACCTGTCAGAGATTTCATCTATCCCAAGTCTCAAGGTGGACCTCTTGGCTCAGTAAGAGGCTTGAAATTACCATCATTACCTGAAGCCAACAAACCAAACTCTCCTAACCATAAAACTCTGGATGAGATGGATTCTACCAAAATCCTCTCTAAGAGTTCAGCTCCATTTGGAACAACCACAAAGGAGCTCAATTCATCAAAGGCATCTACTTTCTTCACCCCTACTGGGAAGAATAACTCAGATACCCCTAGATATCTCTGAGGCCATGCTAGCCTACCAAGGCTATAAACATTCAGCCTTTCAATTCCCAATAAACTATCATTTCTTTCTCTAAGCCATTACTCTGGAGCATGGTCTTCTAAATGATAAGAGTTTTATAACCACAACTTATAAGCTTTATTCACTGTTGCTGAATCCCAATAAGATAGATTTCACAATTAGGTCAAAACCATTGTTTTAACCTTTGTAAACAATAATAGTTGTCTTCTTCAGCACACTAAAATTTCAGTTCTTTTGAAGAGCTGGCTAAACAATTTATTGTAGTCATCTTCTTTCAACCAAGCCCAAGAATCCAACAATACTCATTTTGGGAAACAGACCAAGCTAGGCTCCAAACCAATCTGATGTCAGGAATCCCTGTTATAACCCAATGTAGAATGATCTCAAAGCTAAAAAATGGCTTTTATTCACTTTTTCTTAATTTTTTCAGTATAATTCCAGATGATAGGAATAGAATGCCACCCAAAGATAAGAAATTAAGGGAAAATAACTGCCAAACCTTTAGTTACTTTATGCAGCTTAATTTCTGGTATAGATAAAAATGAAAAATAATGAGTTGCTCAAATAATGCTGGAGATTTTGATTCTTCCTCCATTTCTTTCAATTGATTTTTGAAAAGTTAATCAGTCAATGCACAACAGTTGCAATGGGAAGATTTGATCCTCTGGTTTTCAAAAAAATTCTGATTACAGCATCCTTTAACCCAAATCCCAATTAACTACTCTCACTGTCAGGAACCCACCCTGCAGGGAATAATTTCCCAACATGGGGGATTAAGGCAGAAGGGTTTAACCCAGTGATCATAGAACCTATAGGAATAAAACCATACCTAGGTGTAAAAACTCTCCCAGGATTGAATATCTTTCAATAAGAGGGTTGAAACACCCAAGGAAGGTGTACACTCCCAAGTAGACAAGCAAGGTTATGGAAGCAAAAGGACAAAACAGACTGGTTTCCAAAGGTTTGGTTGATGCAGACTGAGCTTACTGCTTGGTGGAAGGATCAGTCAAGAACAAGGATGATGTATACCATCTTTCTGGCACCACTGGCGCTCACTTTCCATTATAGCAATACTCTGTGCTGGTTTATGTGCCAGTGCATGTTTTCATCAGCATGGAGGATTGTATTAAAGTACAAAGAAAAATTAGAGTCACTAATTTAAGCTTGATTCCCCAAAAGGGAGAAATATTAAGTGGTTTCATGAGAGAAATTCTAAAGGTCTTACAAGCAATAAAAATATTTAAGTTTGGGTTAAAACTCTTTATTGATTGAGAAATTGTGATTAAAAATCCTCAGAAGCTTATAAATTGGTTTGGGGAAATTGGGAAGGAAATTAAACCTGAAACTGGCAGTTGGACAAAGAAAGTTTCAAAAATAAAATATTCTTTAACAGTTCAAAACATCCCTTCTCATCACCAGTAAGTTTTAAACTTACTTTAACTGTAAATTTGGGTCTTGGGAGGTGGTTTAGATTAGGTTATTATCATAAATAGGTTCAAATAACTTAATACAGTTTAAAACGGGTATTTTGGCTGTTTTGGAGCCTGCTGTTTCTGCTAGAGGTTGGCTAACACCACCTGAGCCTATCACAACACCCAATTGGCTGAAATTTTCACACTGAAGCTTATTTTTCTCTTTTAAACAAAGATCCAAACCAGAAGATAAGGAGTGTAGAGAGGTTCCAGGTTCAAGTTTTGGTCTGAGACTGGATGAAAAATCATTAATCAAACTTAATGTTGAATTTTGATCTGTTCTTTCACATTTTAATCCATTTTGATCCATTAACTCTTGTATTTCAATTAAAATATTACCAGATCACAAATTCTCATTAAATTCAGCATTCGCAGAGAAATGGATGTCAGGATCATCATAATGGATGTTTCTGACATCCACTTATGAAAATAATTTGGTCAACTAATCAGAAGTGAGCCAAACCCTGTCAGCTCCTTTATCACTTCTTCTCTCCCTACTAGAAACTTATTTCTATATAACTTATCATACATGAAAAAATTAAAGCTAGTGATAAACTTCTATGTTTGAATGCCTTGGCCCCAGTTATTGATAACTTAACTTTAGTTATGTTGCAGTTTGCCACTGAGTTGTTGGCTGTGTCTTGGCCAACAATATATATTGATTTCTGTTCCAGTTTCTTTTCTGATTTCCTATTACATATTATTTCATTATTTTGATCTCAATCTTGGCTTTTTGTTAGACATCTCAGGGCTCAAAATTAGTGAGCCCTTTCCTCCAATTTTGTTTGGTGCTGATAAAGCATCTGAAAATCTGTTCATTATATCCTCATTGTTTTACTCTGAATAGTTTAGCTGGCCATTCAACCCTTACATCATCATCAACAATTCCTACCTTAATTTGCTGAAATAAGTGAACCACTCATCTCACTCATACACAATCTTTTCTTCAAATTAACTAAAGTCAGTGGTAAGCTTTTGAGGCCCTAAAGGCTAAGCTCAAAGCTGTACCTGTTCTAGTCTATCTGGTTTACAATAAGGAGTTTATTTTATGCACCAATGCTAATGGGGTAAAATTGATTGCTGTTCTTGTCTAATTCAATGACAATGGTGTAGATACATCTGTGGCTTATTTATCTTGGACCACTAGAAAGCATAAAAAGAATTGCATCTTCACAGAAAAATTATGCTTGGCTGCCCTTCATGCTATCAAGTGATTCAGGTACTACATCTACAGCACCTATTTCACTGTGCTTACTTATAACTCTTCTCTCAAGTGGCTGTATCAAGTATATACTTCTAGAAAGTGTCAAAACTACAAGATTGACCCCCAGAGAAGTTTTCATACAAGAAGATCTGTGATTCTCAACTAACTTTCTAATGACCTGTAGCCAAATGTGGAAGTCAGCTTGAATTCCTAAATCCAGTAACAAGAACCAGTGACAATCCAGCTCAGTGGGCAGCTCAATTTGACTCTTCACTCATTACAAGGATCATGCCAGCCCCTTCACAATATAACTTATTGATCATCACAATCTTGCTTTTTTATAATTATTTACCTCAACTATATAATACACATATCCTGATAAAGATAATTATCTAGTTTTCAATCATCTTTCCTGTGTAACTCTGCTAATACAGCACCTTTACGGCACCGTTACAGCACTAGCATATCTGAGGATTTCACCCCAACCCATTTGGTCCCTGGATTTGATCCAAGGCATGCCTTGGTGACTTCCCAGGAGCAGGAGGGCAGCATGTTGGCTTCAGACCACCTATCAACAAATTTGTCAGCAATCCCTTTAGATCTGAGAGGGTTCTTGTGTGCCCAGAGTCTTTGAGGATAGCCGGCCAGTGTGGATTTATTTTGAGCATTTTTGGATCCAGAGAGTGGTGCTTTCTTGGCAGAAGCCAGCCAAAGTATCAATCTATGTTGAATATAAGCGTTGAAAGATGGCAGGAATATCACATGCGCTATCTGTTACACTGGTTGGTTCAAGGTTCCTCGTGTGGTGGGTAGTTGAACTGTTTGATGGGCATGAGAATGTTGTTAAATATGGTGTATCCTGAGGGGGCAGGTTTTCCCTCTTTGTAAGTTCTCCAGCTGGTATGGGTGCCATTTCCTGTGACTTTTTCTTTGAAGGAATTTTTCCTTGGGTAAGATGTTCAGAACCTTCCTGTGCTACCACTATCAGATATATAATTCTGGAAAGTATGAATTACAAAATAAGGAGAGATTTAAGAGAATGGTAAATTTATTGAATATAGACGAGTGTTATAAAGTTAAGTGGCAAGCCATATTACATCCATGTAGATCATGTATACCATGTGGTTTTGGAAGATCCAGCCCCCTTTGGACTTGAGGGATTGGCCCTGGTGTAATATCTGGATTGCATCTTAGGGCCATCTTCTACTCAATAATTGAGCCATTTCTAGGAGAAAGGTTTCTTGAGAGGGAGTAGTCAAAGATATTGCAACAACTATACCAATGTGGAAGAATATTTACAGGTTTGACTGTAATAGTTGAATGTTTAATACAAAAGATACAATCAAATATTTCTAGCAGTAAGAGAATAGGCAAGCTAGACAATTGTAGTAGTAGTTCGGGGTCAAAACTTGAACAATAAATGAAAACTCGGGGCTCTTGTTTGGCTTTTAAGTAACACCTACACCATTGGCAGGCGCTCAACATCACCGAGCTTATACAATAAAAAGCCGTTTCAGTATAAAACTTAACGAGAACGGTTTAACTTTGATGATACCGTTTCATTAAAGCTGTTATCTAGATCTTAAAACATAGCCACTGTCTTACTGCATTTTCAAGTAGGAGTTGGCTTAAAATAGAGACTTATAAAGCCAGGGGTATGTACCAGTATCTGTTTAAACTCGGTTGATAAAACCAAATATACTTGGATTAGCAGAAAATGGTTAGAAGTTGGGTGGCTAAGCATCTGATGTCATAATTGGGGAGCATTTTGTCCTTGAGATTAACGTGGCGTTTATATGCATCAACGCTTACATTTTGCAAAGCAGAAAACAAGAAAGGGCAACCCGTATACTTCAGTCTCAGCTAAGTATAGCTGCTATTCTGGTAACACCTCGCCAAGGAACAAGGTGCGGTCAGTCGAACCAGAAAGAATGATTGGCTCAGTTGGGTGAAAGTCAACCTGGTTAACACAGCCCTTATGGCCTGGTAGCTTATAGGCAAGACGCCCTGTAGCAACTTCCCAGATTGTAACAGAACGATCACCACCACCTGTAGCCACCATACCACCATCACGTGACCAGGATGGCTTAATCAAGTTCTTTTCGAACCCATGAGGGGCACCTTCAAATGTCTTGAGGCAGCGGGAACCGGCAGCGAAGGGTTTGACGTCCCAAATACGTACTAGAAGTAAGCGTATGTATGGCTTATACTTACCTGTGTTGTCCATAGCATACGAAAGTAAAGTAGCGCCGTCTGGGCTCAGCCTAATTCCACTAACAGTGTCGTTGTGGCCTATGAGAGAGTAAGCCAGAACTTGTTGCCGCAGATCATAGGCCAGGATGGTGTCGTCAATAGACCCCACAAATGCCATGTCGCCAGCTGCAGAAAAGCAGGTCGAAGTCACAGGAAATTCTTGAGGGAGGGTCATTACAGGGTTTTTGCGCCGCAAATCCCACATCTTGAGGGTGCGATCATCCGAGGCGGATATGATGATGCCATCTCCAGCAAACTTTAGTTGCGGGCAAACAGAGTTAACAAAGGAGGAATGGCCTTTAAGACGCTTTATCAATTCACCAGTGGTTGTGTCCCACACACCAATGGTATAATCGCTACTTGCAGAGTATAGCTGACTTCCAGCATTAGTAACTTTAGGAGTGTTCTCTTACGTAGCGTCATGGTTGAATTGCACCTCGAGAATGGCTCCACGATGCCCTTTTAGAACGCCATAGCTTTTACAATCTCCATAAGTATTCCAGAGTACTTGGGACGTTTAGCTGTAGGGTTGGTAAAAGTAAATACCTATGCTTCGGTCAAACCCAGCAGAGGCAATATGCTGTCCAGAAGGGTCAAACCGAGCTGTCAAGACTTCTCCTTCATGTCCACCTGTAAGATGCATAATAGGTGCTTCAAGTCGCGACGTCCGAGGAATCTATTTTCAGAATTAAAAACTTTTTACGAAATAAAAAGGCTACAAGTTTAAGCCGAATTTTCAAAAAAATGCACAAAAAATCCGTTTTTTCTCACTGACAACTTAAGGAATCCATGATTCAAAAGTTATGCATATTGGGGCAAAACCATGCACTTTCAATAGTAACTTATTATTTTGAGAAGTGGCAAGTTAAAATATAAACAATAAAAATATGAATTTCGACTAAAACAAGCGGCTACTGAGTCTATGTAACCTTCAAACAAATATAAATAACAAATTAGCTTCACTTGGAAACTTTTGAAAAAATACAGACGAGTTTTTTTGGGATGATCTAATGGAATATCTTTCAGATTTCGGCAGCTGAAGCAGTTGTCTACCCACCGCATTTTGAAAAGGAAATTTTATATTAACAAAGTCACTTTTGGAAGCTGGGTTGCTTTAGTAGCTAGAAGGATCTAACTTTTGGGCATCCCCTTAGCTCTACAATGAAAATGTATGCTCATGTGGATATTTAAAAATAGAATAATAAATGTATTTTGAAAACTTAAAGTCATTAAAAATAAATTCAAACCCCGTACCTTTTGAAGACCCGTCTCCACCACCGAAGATTTACTGAGCATGACGCTTTTAGATTCTGAGGATTTAGGTTTTTTGACCACCATTGCGCCGGCATCGCTGGCACTCGGAGGTGAACCGGGCCGCTTATCGGATTGGTTTTGAGGGGACATTGGATTTACTTGGCAGCTAGACCTTTACAATACTTAAGCTTTGCCTTACTGTCAAGCTATGTTACACAGACTTGGCTTTTACTATGATTTGGCATTTTGAATTCTGGGTTTACTTTTATACAGCCATTTGCTTTGCTTGCAATTGATTTCGCTTTCAGCACTTCTGATCGTCTTCCAGCTAGTTGAATCATCCATTATGTAATTGGCTTAATTTTTTACCCTATCTAATCAACCCCATAAACAACTTTATAACTGGTAAAAAGTAACACATAGCAGCCCATATTTAAAATTTTAATATATTTAATATAATCCAGAATTTTCTTGCCTATAATTTGCAAATATTTTTGCTTTGCTTTATAAAGTATCAATTTCTATATTTTCTCTTTGAGATATTGTAGGGTCTTGTCCAGTAGGGAGCTGTCAGGGATCCACTCATTGGGAAGTCTTTCTCCAATTGAATGAAGTAGAGCTCCCAAGTTGAATTTGACCAGAGTGGAACCTACTGGAATCCCTATCATTAACATGTGTAGAAGGTGACCAAATAGGCGGAATCTTCCCAAGAAGGGAGTGAAGTGGTTGAGGAGATAATAGACACTGGTGTACCCCAAGACCAACCAGGGGGCCTTGGGGTGGATGATAGGTGGGAATCAAGCTGTTTCAAGGTAAGGGTCATGTCGTCGATGCAGACCAAAATGATACCAAATTGAGTCTTCTGATTTGTCATTAGGAGTTGGTTTGGGGGTTTTGAAGTTAACATTTGCTTGCCCATAACTGATTAACACACAAAAAGTCCATACAAGGAGGATGAACTTCATGCTGTTGGGGGGAACCTTTAGAATCTACTAATCAAGTGTTTAGAATTAAAAATATAGATTTATTGATTGATAGGAATATGTCATGGCCTGGGTGACTCCCAGGGGAACCTTCGGTTGAGGGGAAGGGTCAAGCCTGGAAGGCCCAGTAAATGATGGGGGCCATCCACATCACATAATTGGCAGCAGTAGCCCAAGGACGCCACACTCCCATGTGGGGTATCACTTGCTCAGTGAGCCCCAGCATGGCCAAATAGGCAAATCCAAGCTTATTGTAGTCATATGATGAAGCGGAAGGAATGAGAGGAAGTTCTCCTGTGGCGGTGCTCATGGTCAGGCTTGGCTGGGCAAGTTGTTGGAGTAGAGGAACACCAGAAAAAGAGGGGCGCGG
Organism: Entomophthora muscae; assembly: GCA_014839935.2. Lineage (NCBI taxonomy): Eukaryota > Fungi > Entomophthoromycota > Entomophthoromycetes > Entomophthorales > Entomophthoraceae > Entomophthora > Entomophthora muscae. The sequence goes on from QTSX02006486.1 coordinate 154,548, forward strand.
TGTGGAAGCAGGAATTATTTCTTGGTCCAGCACTCTAGAAGATGGGGTAAAGGCTGGCGGTGGTTGGTTGGAGGCAGCTAGAAGTTGCTTTGTTTCCCAGTGCTGGCGTTGGTACTGGAGGTACTCTCTGTTTGAAAGCACCAGCAGTATAAAATTTGTAATAATGTAATAAACCCCTGCAAAGTATAAATGCTCAGTGTGCATTAACCAACAAAGTTTATTAGATGAAGAGTCAACAAAGAAAGGGGATGCCAGTGTTTCCAGCTATATCCTGCTGAGAAACTGCAATTGGACTTACTGACAACTTCTTATTGGTTGTCAATAGGCTATTCTCACACTGGGCCCCATTGGTGACTCCTGATTTGTCAGTTAGATGGATCATTTCATTATTTTTGCCCTGGGGAAGCTGGTAGGAGGATTTTGGTCCATTTGGCAACCCAAGTCCCCAATTCTGGGTTTCAGAGGGTGTGGGCCAATTAAAATCTTTTTTGCTTGGTTTTAGAATGGTTTCTAGTTGCCCCCAGGCTTGGCCTTGGCCAGGGTTTGATTCCCCACTTGGAATTAAAGTTTTATGTGGTAAATCTGTGTAATTGACAACACAATTGATTGGTTGCGCAATTGCTCAATTGCAGATGTTGAACCTATGTAACATAGGGTTTTGTCTGGCCCATTCTGGGCCCTGACAGAATAGAAGAAATTGTTGGAGCAATTTGGAAGGGAAGAATTTGTCAGTTTAAATACTGACTTCAAGTGAGAAGGGGAACATTGTGGTTACCAGGTGGATCTGCAAGAGTGATTTGAGAATTATTGCCTTGCAGGACTGCAGCAGGCTGCAGCCTGCAATGCAAGAAGAGGCAGGTTGGGATATTGCATGGCAGTATTGTACCTTACTATGGTTGGGGATGGTATCTGGGACTGGATGAGAAGTATTTCTTTGGCTTGGGTGGTTTGCTGGGTTCGATTGGCTTCCTGGGTCCCTGAATATCTGGTTTGGGCAATATTTGCATTTATTTTCTAATTGATTGGCTGTACTATGATTTATTGGAGCCAAATTTAAATGTTGAATCATTATCATTGTTGTTATTGTTGTTTAGATCCTTAAATTTCAATTTTGAAATATAATATATGTTTTGTTCTTGGTTTTTACGCTCCCTTTTGTTTTTGCATTCAGAATTGATTTTAACACGTTCATTTATCAATTTCAAAAGTGTTTTTGAATTGATTACATTAATGGATTTGGTTTTGACCTTGGCTTCTGATTTAGCATTTAAAAATGCAGCTTCTGGTTTCTCAAATATTTTAAAACAATTCAAGTCTGGTTTCCAATTTGTGTTAGGGATGGGATCTCTTACACTAGCCTCCCCCTAAGGCCCCCTCTCCTCCTCTTGCTTGATGGTACTGATCAACTAGGTCCCGGCAGTTGGTCAAATTGTCAATGGGTTCCCAGCTGTTTGATTCCGTACCATAACCTACCCATTTGATCAGGTAATGTGGTTTTTTTCCAAATCATATTGTCATCAATGATATCTTCCACCTCCCATTTGAGAAGATGGTTCATACCAGAGGTGGGGGATTCCATTTTGCCTGCAAGAGATCCTCTGGTGATCTGTGGTAGCGTCTGAGAAGGTTGACATGGAAGACGTCATGGGCTGTGGATCCTTTTGGCAGGCGGACTTGGTATGTCAGGGGGAAAATCTTTTGTATTACTTCCAAGGGCCCTATCTTCTTGGGTCCCAATTTTTGACATGGCCATTTGATGTGTAGATTGCAAGCGTCTAGGAACATCAGGGATCTGGGGAAGTATATTTCAGGTTATCTGTGGTGTCTGTCAGCAAACTTTTTATATGACTGAACGGATTTATTTAGTGTTTCCTTAAGTTTGGCTTGAATTGTGAAGAGGTCATTTAGATGTTTGTTGACCTGTGGAACTGGGGTTGTCTCCACTTGAGAAGGAATTTCTTTGGGGTCATATCCATAGTTAGCCTTAAAAGGGGACATCCCAATGGATATGTGATGACTGGTGTTATAGGCTAATTGAGCTACTGGTAGGAGCTCAGACCAGTTATTCTGTTTGGCATTGATGTAGTTTTGTAAATAAGCCTCCAATACCTGATTAAATCTTTCCGTCTGTCTGTCAGTCTGGGGGTGAAATGAGGTGGAGAGGTTGGTCTTGACTCCCAACCCTTTCATCAGGCTAGACCAAAACTTGGATTTGAACTGGGTTCCTTGGTCCGAGACAATATCATTTGGTATTCCATGATAGGCAAAAAAGTTCTTGAAGAGCATCTGGGTGGTCTCTTCTGCGGAGGCGGTGGAGAAGGGGATGAAGATACTATACTTGATCAGGCGGTCTACCACCACTAAGATTACTGTATTTCCCTGGCTCTTGGGTAGTTCAACAATGAAGTCCATTGATATGGAAGACCATGGTTGAGGAGGGATTGGTAGAGGTTGCAGGAGTCCTTGAGGCTTCTGGCGGGAGGTTTTGTTTTGACAGCACTCAAGGCACTTGATTATGTAGCTTCCCACCAACTTCTTCATTGAGGGCCATCATTATTGTCAGGAAATCCTTTTGAGGGTTTTAGTAATACCCCCATGGTCTGACAGAGGGGTGTCATGGAAGGCTTAGATAATCCAATTTCTAAGAGGACCTTGGGGAACAAAAAGGGAGTTGTCATGGAACCAGATGTTGTTTCTTATTTCCAGATCAGCAGTGCTAGTTAGAGAGTTCAGAAGTTGTTCCTCTTGGATCTCTTTCTACAGGTCAGTTTGCAAGGACGCAGTAGCAATGAGGTTCAGGAATTGAGAAGGTTCCAACACTTGTTGGATGTTGTGCACATGGTAGGAGGTATCAGGGTTGTCAAGGTCTTCTCTGCGGCTAATGGCGTCAGGGACAATATTCTTCTTACCTGGAGTGTATTTAATTTGGAAGTTGTATGTCATTAGTTCAATAGCCCATCAGGCCAAGCGGGGGCAAACCTTGCGTTTTTCTGTGAAGTATAGGAGTTTTTTATGGTCTGTGCAAATGTGGACTGGGTATTTACTTTCCTGTAGATATCTTCTCCAGTGGTCTAAGGCGTGTACTATGGCATATAATTCCTTTTTGTAGACATGATAATTGCGCTCCCTGTCCAGGATCTTGTAGGAGTAGAACACAAAAGGGTGAAGTTCTCCATCCTCCCCAAGCTGGAGCAGCACTGCCCCCAGCATAAAGTCCAAGGCATCTGTATCCAGAAAAAATTGATGCTCTGGGTCTGGGCATAGGAGGACAGGAGCGGAAGAGAAGGCGTGTTTCAAGGGATCAAAGGCAGACTGGGCTTCAGGATTACATGTGAAGGGTACTTTGTCCAAGGTAAGTTGTGTGAGAGGTAAGGCAAAAGCTGAGAAATCTTTGATGAATTTACGACAGAAATTAGCTAGTCCCAGGAACCCACAAAGCTTGGTGTGGGAGGTAGGGACAGGCCAATCTGCCACGGCTTGGACCTTGAACGGGGCAACTGTAAAGCCTCTTTCTAAGATATTGTAGCCAAGGAACTCAATTTCTTTCTTGTAGAATTCACATTTTTCCAGTTTACAGAACAAGCAAGCTTTGATTAAGGCCTGAAGAACTTCTTGAAGATGGATGAGGTGAGAGTCATGGTCCTTAGAGTAGATGAGTATATTTTCCAGGTATACTACTTCATAAGTATCCAGAAAAGGAAAGATGACTTTGTTCATGAGCCCCTGGAAGGCTGCCGGGGCGTTACTTAGACCAAAAGGCATTACCAGGTATTCATATAGACCAAACAGGGTTCTCACAGCAGTCTTCCATTAATGGCCTTCTGCTATACAAATTTGATGGTAGGCATTCCAAAGGTCAAGTTTGGAGAAAACCTTTGCCCCTGTTAGTTGATTGGTGAGGGTTTCAGCGGAGGGAATAGGGTTTTGATTCTTGATTGTGATGCTGTTGAGATTTGAGTAATCCACCACAGGTCTTAGGGATCCATCTGATTTTCCCACAAAGAACATAGGAGAAGAGCAGGGGGAGTTTGAACAACACATGAATCCTTTTGCTACATTCTCATCTAGGTTTGTTTTCATGGCTAAACTCTGGGCTTGGTTGACTGGATAGAGCTTACCTCAAGTGGATACTGATCCTGGTACTAAATCAATACATAAGTCTGACTCTCTGCAACTGGGTAGTTGGGAACAGGAGGATTCACTAAAGGCTTTTTTTCAGGTCTTGAAGCTCTGGAGGGATCTGGGCTTGGGATATCTCCTTCAAGGTGGCAAGGACGTTGATGGTGTCTTCTGGAGTCAAGATTCCTTTGTGTACTGTTTGGTTGAAGGGAATAGAAAAAGTAATACCTTCTTTCTGAGTGGAGAGTGACATTGTGTCCAAATTTAATATGGCCTTGGCAGTTTTTGCCCAAGGGAAACCCAGAATCAGTGGAAAAGCCAAATTTGACAAGGATGACACCCTGATGTCAAAGTGGTTACTTCCTACCTTGACCCCTAGGTTCCCCTTGATTCTAGTTACTTTGGTGTGTGACTTGTTGGCAAGGGTCACCCAAGCAGAAGATCCTTCCTGGAGTCCTAATTGTTGGGCCAAGGAGCTACTTATGAAGTTTCCCATGGCACCTGTGTCCAATAAGGCTTTTACTTCCTGAAAGGTTTTAGCAGAACCTAGCTTGACTGGTAATAGGGCATAAGATTGAGATGGTTTTTTATTTAAAGAACTGGCTAGCAGAGCAATAGGAGATTGTACCTTGGCTGTGACAGAAATTGCGGGATAGTATGAAGCTGTTTCTAAGTGATGGGAAATTACCACCCAAATCCACATAGAATTAATGATTAACCACCAACGTGGCTTCAAATATCTTTTTTTAAAATTTCCAATTGTAATACCAGGATTAAGCATAACAATTAATCCTAACCAAAGTAGCCCAAGATAAATGGCCTTAGACAACATCAACAAATCTTCAGAATAAAATTCTGGACATTGGGAGGCATCACAATTTTCAGTTTCAAGAATGGGGGGAGGAGGTGCAAAATTGGTTATTGCAAAATTAACATTGGGCAGCACCAACAACAAAGTTCCAACTGCAGGACCCCATCTTCCAGAAATGATTTGGTTGAGAATCAGATTGTACAGAATATATTGTAACAACCCAACCACAGGATGCATTTTGAAAAGTAAATTAGAACTGGGTATAAATGATTTTTATTGAGTAAAATTTTGGGAGGACTCAACTCTTAGAGTTGATACAGTGAGAATTATTCAATATATATCAGAAAATTGACTAAGAAATACCACCTGAGCCTTGACCTCCTATTCCTTCCAAATTGTCAAGTAAGTATCTGGTCCAGGTTGCAAAAAACCCTTGTGTGACCAGTTTCTGACAACCATGCTGATTGACAAGCTCATATCAGGTGACCCTCAAATTACGCCAATTTATCAATGTCAATTTGAAAGGAAGAACTGGTTTCAGCTGACAGACTGGAGCAGCTGTAACCCATTTCCAATTGACTGTTTGATTTAAATCTGTTAACTCAGTCAATTTGGATAAAGGTTTCCCGGCTTTTTGAGCCTTCTTGCTTGGGTGGATAATTCCCAGCATAATGGAACCTACTATGACATTGGCCAAGGCTTGGCAATCCTTGGCTGAATGTCCTGCTTTCCCACAATACATATAGAGTCCAATTTGGGGTTGACACAGTTTTTCCTCTGTTGAGAGTTGGTATTCCCCACCCTCCTTGGGGATCAGTCCTTTGGGCATTTCTCCTTGGATCTTTGAGGGGGAGTTCTGTTTTCCTTAATAACAATTGCAGGATAGGGGACAGGATTTTGGGGTTTGGCCCAAGATGGGAGCTGCTTTACCTTGGTGGACCACTTGATTACTTCCTTGACCATGGAGTCAAAATCTGTTGGCAACTCATGATGTGCAAGGAAATTTTTCAGTTCAAAGGAGAGTTTTTTACGGAACAGGTAGCAGGCTTTGTTGTTGCTCATCCAATGGTATTCTCAAGCCAGGTAAATTCTTTGGCGTAATCTTGGGCTGACATTCTTCCTTGGTAGAGAGCAGAGATTTGGTCTCTTAACTGGTCAGGGTTTGGAGCAGGGGATACTGTAGCTAAGAGGGTGTTGCAAAACTGGTCATAGTTTTTGAGGAGATCCTCTCCTTAGAGGATTGCTTTGGCTTACCAAAGGCAAGACTTACCAGTAAGCTTTTCTGCCACATGGTGCACTTTCTGTGTGTCAGTGGTAAATTTTTCTGGTGAGTTTTCAAACAGGGACTTGGAGAAGGTCAGGAGCATCAGAATTTTGTTTCCTTCATTATCTCCTGGGGCAATGGCGGATAGGGTGTTCAGGACTACTGTTTGGACCTGGTTGCTGGTTCTGGAGACAATTGGTTCTGAGGAAGTTGGTTTTTGAAAGAGGGACATAATCTTGTATACAGTGAAGCTTATGGTGAAGGTAACAATTATGAGGGCAAGAATTTGATGAGGGCAACATAGAAGATAAATTCACAGGTAAAATGTCAACCTGGACCACCCATAAGGCAGTTTAGTAGGGGCTCCAACAAACTGTCAGGGATCTACTCATTTGGAAGTCTTTCTCCAATTGAATGAAGTAGAGCTCCCAAGTTGAATTTGACCAGAGTGGAACCTACTGGAATCCCTATCATTAACATGTGTAGAAGGTGACCAAATAGACAGAATCTTCCCAAGAAGGGAGTGAAGTAGTTGAGGAGATAATAGACACTGGTGTACCCCAAGACCAACCAGGGGGCCTTGGGGTGGATGATAGGTGGAAATCAAGCTGTGTCAACGTAAGGGGCATGTTGTTGACGTGGACCAAAATGATATCAAATTGAGTCTTCTGATTTGTCATTAGGAGTTAGTTTGGGGGTTTTGAAGTTAACATTTGCTTGCCCATAACTGATTAACACACAAAAAGTTCATACAAGGAAGATGAACTTCATGCTGTTGGGGGGGAACCTTTAGAATCTACTAATCAAGTGTTTAGAATTGAAAATATAGATTTATTGATTGATAGGAATAGAAGAAATTGTTGGAGCAATTTTGAAGGGAAGAATTTTTCAGTTTAAATAATGACTTCAAGTGAGGAGGGGAACATTGTGGTTACCAGGTGGATCTGCAAGAGTGATTTGAGAAGTATTGCCTTGCAGGACTGCAGCAGGCTGCATCCTGCAATGCAAGAAGAGGCAGGTTGGGATATTGCATGGCAGTATTGTACCTTACTATGGTTGGGGATGAAATCTGAGGCTGGATGAGAAGTATTTCTTTGTCTTGGGTGGTTCACTGGGTTTGATTGGCTTCCTGGGTCCCTGAATCTCTGGTTTGGACAATCTTTGCATTTATTTTCTGATTGATTGGCTGTACTATGATTATTGGAGCCAAATTTAAATGTTGAATCATTATCATTGTTGTTATTGTTGTTTAGATCCTTAAATTTCAATTTTGAAATATAATATATGTTTTGTTCTTGGTTTTTACGCTCCCTTTTGTTTTTGCATTCAGAATTGATTTTAACACATTGATTTATCAATTTCAAAAGTGTTTTTGAATTGATTACATTAATGGATTTGGTTTTGACCTTGGCTTCTGATTTAGCATTTAAAAATGCAGCTTCTGGTTTCTCAAATATTTTAAAGCAATTCAAGTCTGGTTTCCAATTTATGTTAGGGATGGAATCCCTTACAGGAGCAAGATTATATACTATGCCATGCAGGGCATTGAGATTGAAAACTACAAGAATGTTGGAACAGTTTGTAAAAGAACATTCAACACTGGTAAAAACTTATAATTTGAAACAAAAAGGTTTCATTGTGTTAAACAAAACCAAACTGATTATATAGAACAAGGGATAAAACAATTGATTGGTTATAACTAAAGATGGATCAACATCTGGATACTCTCCATGGGAGTATCTTAACATGTAAGAATCAAGATTTTTTTAAAGGATAAAATGGTGATAATAAGCTAAAAGCCTGTTTTGTGGCTAGTTTTCCTAATGAAACATGAGATGAAAGTAAATTTATAGATTTAATAAATTTGAAAGTAATAAAGATTGATAAAATTTGTTCTTTGATAACTCAAACTGTCAGGATACCAAGAGTACTGTGGAGCTCCAGCAGGTGAGGGAGGAGTCAAAGAAGGTACTGATATGGCCCACCAGATGATGGGACCTAACTTTACCAGGTAGGAAAGGGCCTTCCCAGCCACAGCCCAAGGTCCAGCCGCTGGTAAGACAGAGTCAATCAATCCTGTGAGTGCCAGGTAAAGCACTCCCAGGAATTGACTACTCTGGCCAGGGGCATCAGAAGTGGGGGGTTGAGATGGTTGGTTTGGGTGTTGGGGGCGGTTCCATGGGGACCAAGTAGGCGGCAGGATTGTTTTACTTTCTGTTGAAGATCAAAGGGTAGATGGTGATTGCTTTGCCATCACAGACAATTTGGTAGGGTTCCTTGGGTGCGTTTGGGCGGGTGTACCACTGCAAGTCTTCCAATGTCCAGGGTTTGTGGTCAGGATTAGCAGGATACTCAATAAAATGCACAGGGCCAAATGGAGCGTTGGATGGACGGTAGTAGTCAAAGGCTTTGGTTTTGTCAACTGGAGTCCAACTAACTATCCCAGTGGATGGGTACTGATGCTTGGGTGTATAAAGATGGAAGAGTACAAAAAATATGTATGGAAACAGATTGGTGAACCAAAGGTTCATAACAACTTTATTTGGTAAGGATGACAATACAGAACTTTTTCAAGTGCTTCTGATTTATATACTTACTCACATTCAGGTGCCTCTGGGCATCTTTCTGGTGCTATCTGTGTGGCATGTCTTGGCATCTCAGGTTCTGCTGTTTAGTTGGCTGCTTCATGGTCATTTTTGGGGTTTTCAGGAACAGTTGTTTGGCTTTTTGGTGATCCATCTTGGCTTGGTTGGCCATTGATTCTGGTAGGTTTAGCTTCTGGGGTTATGGGGGGTTTTCCAATTTGATCACCATTTTTGGACTGGCTTGACAGGCTCTCCTGAGCCCAAAGAACTTGATCAAAAAAGGGGTCCCCAATTGGGAACCCCAAATTACTTAATGGAGGGTGGGCTTGATCTGGGTTTACTAGGCAACTAAAAATAGTCTACCCAGGCCCAGCCAAAACCACCAAGGCTTGGGCGTAGCTTTTGGGGCCCAAAACAGGCCCCTCAGTTGCCACCAGGGCAGGAATGGTTCCTGTGCCTGGATTTGCTTCAAAAAGCAAAAATCTAGGTGCGGGCAACTCTCCTCCACCTGCTAGCCCCACCTGGTGGCTAAGAGCGGGTTCAATTCCTGCCCAGGGATTCAAAACTGTTACTTTTGTAACACCAAAAAATAAATAAGGTAAAAAGAGGCTAAATTTAGGTTTTTTCAAAAATTTGTAGCTAAATTTAAAGATTGAAGTGAAATAGGATATAGGTTGATTTGGGGAAACCCAAACTTAGAATTTCAGCGTAGAGCTTACTTTTCCTGTAAGATTTATTGTAGTGCAATAGGTGAGATGCACAGGAAAGCTCATCCAGAAAACAAGGGTTTTGAAGCCAAGAGTATTAGGACAGGCATAGGGGAGATATACAATGAAAAATAGGGGGAAAGCTTGGTTCAAGTAACCCAAAGATCTGCAACAGCAGCAGAGGAAAGTGGGTGCTTACGCAACTAAGGTAAGAAAAAATCTTCTAATCTTTTTATAATAGAAACCATAACAAAGTGTATCTAAAACTGTGCGCACAAACTACAAAGAGCAAAATATAAGAAAATCAAGGTAACAGACTTAAGGTAAACTAATTATTCATTAGAATTCTTTAAAACAAAGGAATTCAAAAAATGAAAATCAATTAATAGGCCTGCCCTTTGAGGTAGGGCATGGCATGTTGTCAATAAACTGTTAGACTCACAGAAAATACCAGATTGTGCATTAGATACCTGCATTTCTGATTCATGTATCCTGCATTTTTTATATGTTATATCTTTAGTTAGTTGAGTTGTCTGCACTAGGAATTTGAAATTTAAATAAATCAAAAAGGTCAAATTAAACAAGTAATTTTAATAAAGATCTTGAGTTTTTACTTAGCTGAGTTGCCTGCAAATGTGATACAAAATTTGGACCTAGGTTTTGAAAATACTGTATTTTTCTATTAGGCTCTGAATTTACAGTATAATTAGGTGATATTTCTATCTTTGACGCCACCTTTACCAAGAATTTAGACTGTAAGAGTTAAATGACAGATAGCACTATTCAGTGAAAAAAATGAGGATAAAATAAACAAATTTTCAACTGGTTGAGCAGATAACCCAAATTGGGTGGAGGGGGCTCACTAATTTTGCACTTTTTGGAGGTATAACAGAAAGCAGCAACCAAGATCAAAATTGCAAAAGGCATTTGGAGGGGATATTCAGATATAGAAGAAGATGAGGACGTTGGATACAATGCAGGCCAAGAATCTTGCTGTCAGAATTTTGAGATATTGACTAATTAACAGCTTCAACTAATTAACGCAGACCAGCAGTTAAGCGCTCTTAGAAATGGTTTCAACAAAAAAACTTGGGTGTGAGAGCAGTGAGATCAATAGATTAATGAACAAATCATTTACTGACATTAACAAATTCCCTGTTCCTAATTAATGAGTGGAACCTCCAGATATTGCACAATTAATTAGTTCATCTCAACAACACCTCAAATAATCATCTCATAATAATTACTATTCTAAACTTTAGCTATGTCCTAGAACAGAGGAGCCATCATATGGGTCATCATCTGAAGCACATCTAGAAGAGTCCATCATAGATTGGGCTAACAGGGCAAACACTCTATGATAAAATGCCACAAGCCTATTTTATTAGAGCATCTTTGATTGAGGAACAATCACCTCTGTCAACTAGTAGCTAACCAGGCTAGCTAGCCCTGGAATGTGGCACAGGTAGACAGCTACTACTCCCAGGTTAATAGATATTTGTACAGCATCAGAAAGAATACTGAGCTGTAGAAGTTGTCAAAGGAGCTTCCTTAACAAATCACACACACCCAAGGTTGGCCCCCTGCAGCAACATCCTAAAGCTACTTCAGTCTCTTCTTAGTGTTGTGAGCTAACTCAGAAAAATGCAGGCAGACAGGCTGACCTCAATATCAGCCATTTAATAAAGAGTTAATATTCTGAATCCTCTTCCTAAATTTATTCTTGTTAAAAGGAGAGAAAAAGATCATAATTTCACCATACAGTATTAATTACTATAGTAAATGCTGAGACAAAAACTTATGAAACTAAATCCAGAAGTAGGATGAACATCCCAAATGCTTTGGGCCACAGGCCCTGTCAGACTTGCTACTTCTGATGACAGCAAAATATTCCGTTCTGCAGGTTCTGCCAAAGTCACAGGCTTCCCTTTACTTTCCTAATGTTAGAAGACTTATAATATCATCTAGTGGATGATAAAATACCACAGTCCACGGTTTTTGACACTGCCAAAGAATCAGCAGAAAGTTGAAATGAAGTTGACAACCCATTGTCTACAACAGGGGCCAGGTGACCAAGGTATTCCAACATGGGGGTTTAACTTCTTTTATTTTAATTTTTCAAGGATAATAAACTATCTAGAAAATTTTTTCTAGAGAAGGGGATGTGAAAGTTTTAAATGATTTTGGGTTGGGAGGGGCAGGGTTTTCAACGCTTCTGATTAACCAAGTAGAATATTTTCAGCAGGTGTGGGGCCTGCATTGGAATTCAACCCAATCACATCATAATTTGAAAAAAATTGTCAACCAGTGATTCAAGCGCTGCTTTTGCTAAATAGTGTATAGAGTGTGATTAGCTTATCAGAATTAATTAGCAGAGAGGGGTGAGGTCCAGATTTTTAAAGAAGTATTTTTTAACCCCTGCTTTAACTCATTTAGTCAATAATAACCTTTAAATTATCTTACATAGTCAAAGGCTTGGAAATTTTTCTTCTTTGGTTTATGGTTCTGTGGGAGTGCATATACCTATCAATTGGTGCTATAATGTAACATAGACTAACTAAAAGCTAAATTCCTGAATATTTGTAAGGCTGGCCTCAAAAATTAAACCCTCTAAATGTTGCAACTGAACCAATTATAGCTCAGTATTGAGATTATGGAAGACAATAGTCCAATAAAAAGAACAAATACTAGAAATAAGATATGGCTTTATTTGTAAAACAGTAGATAATATACCAGGAAGTTAAGCCACTAAGTTATTAGAGGGTGGAATTGTGATGAGATCCAAGTATGGGATGAGTGGTGAATATCTAATTGAGGGATTAGCGCTTAGAATTGGCAGGGCGCCTAATTAGGAGATATTGATTGTAATTTGAAATTAGTCACAGGGTACTCCATACCATTAGATATGTTATGAGGCACCTCTTTGAGCGCCCCTGTGTATTATGAGATATGTTAACAGGTGGTAAGTAATCTCAGTTGCAACATCTGAACCAATTATAGTTCAGTATTGAGGTTGGGGAAGACAATAGTCCAATAAAAAAGGACAAATGAATTGGAATAAGATGTGGCTTTATTTGTAAAACTTAGTCAATATACCAGGAAGTTAAGCCACTAATCCATCAGAGGGTGACATTGTGGCAGGATCCAAGTATGGTGTGAGTGATACACATCTGGTCACAGGATCTGAGCTTTGGAATTGGTTGTGCACCTAATTAAGAAACTATTGCCCATATTTTGACATTGGCAGTGTGATGCCCAATGTTTTTAGATTTGTTATGAGGCGTCTTTAAAATGGTCTCCTGTGTATTGTAAGACATGTTGACAGGCAAGGATTCAATCTTTGTTGCAACACAAATAATTTATCTTCAAAGAACATTCATAGTTCTTAGGTCATGAGAGTATCTTAACTGTAATTTGAACTATATCTAATAAGGTAAAAGTCATCAATAACATGCTTTCCCCTGTCAAGGGTCTGAATTTACAAGCATTCTGGCTACCACCAACTTACTTAACATCCATCTATTGCCCGATTTAGTCCCCTTCCAATATACTGTTTGACATACCAAGAATGATAACCAAGCAATATCACCTGACTGTCCAAGTATCCAGTGGCTCAAACCCATCTAGCACATGATCAACCCCTAGGTTTGATCCAACTAAATCCCTTCCATAGCCAAGTCTATATAAGTCTAAAGTAATATCCAATAAAATATACTTCTCTTCTTTCTTAATTCCATATTTGAAGCTTCCCCAAAAGGCGCTCCTTATCACTGGTAGCAGCTACGGTTTTTTGACCACGCCCATGAGAGAGAAAATGACTGACCAAAACCCGCCCACCTTTGCTCACGTACTCAACCAGGCCACATCCCAGGATACCTGGAAAACGTACTTCCGCACCCACAACATTGATGAGGATATACCTAGTGGATGCGCCATATTTGAAGGTCTGGTTATGCCCAAAGCATGTGCCAAGATTATTCAATACAGTTGCTCTCTCTAACCACAAACAAACGCAGTACCACCTATCACAGGTTAATTGATCAACACCAAACACATTAGTATTGACAAGTTCTTTGGTAAAAACAAAGAAAACATCATCAACTGGCTAGATCACTCAGCCTCCAAACTCTGCGCCAGCCACATCTCCATGAGAAATGGGTCCAGGAAGCCAGCAAACGCCTGTACAAGGCTGCAGCTAACTGGTTTTCCACCTGAGTTGGCTCACAAAATGACAGCCAGCTTAACAACTGGTAAGAGTTCAAAGCAGACATCACCCACAATTTCTGCGTCACTTAATCCCTCCAAGACATTGCAATACAGCTCAGTGATCTTCCTCAGAAGACCACTATTGTAGCTTACGCCAAAAAATATGAGGAAATACATCACAGAATCCAAAACCCAGCTCAAGCTGATAACGTACACACTAGAGCATCATTCATCAACAGAATGAAACCCTCTGTTGAAGTCCTCATCCTTCCAGAGGCTAACACCTCCATGCCTGCGCTCATTGCAGAAGCCAAGCGCGCTGAAAAACGCACCAACATAGAATATGCTGCATGCAACGGCAATCCTGCCTCAAACAGTAATGGCAGAGAAAACTCCAATGACAATAAACGCCAAAATACCAACCATAACAACAGCAACTCCAATTGCAACAATGGCAGTCACAGCCAAAGCGCAAACCGCTCCTGTCCCAAGAAAGAGGACACTGCCAAAGTTAACAACGCTGAAGTAGCAACCCGCTATGAATCTGATCCCACATTATCTGACCTTGAAGGTCTCAAAACAGAGGAACAGGGAAAAGAGGAGGGGGAACAGGCTTAAGTGCCCCTGTCTCCCCCCAACTTGACAAGAAATTGTACAAAGGCACAAACTTTGTTGCCCGCATCCCCTGTGTCCTGCAATCCTCCATTTTTATGAACTTAAAAATTAAAGATTGCTCACAACTTCTTGTCTACCCATGCACTTACAAATCACATACACATAAAATATTATTTGACTCTGGTGCATAACACATCATGGTTAGCAAACCATTTGTAACCAAGTACAAAATACCAGTTGTCAAATCCAACTTCAAATACGCCAGAATGGCAGAAAAATCAAAGGTTCTACTTGAAGGCAAAACAACTCCCTTCAAAATTGACCTCTAAGGCACACAAACGTCCATCAAAGGACTTGTCATGAACAACATAAACTACAACATTGTAGCAGGCATGGACTGGTTCACCTGAGTGAACCCCAGTGTATGTTGGAAAACAAAAACCATGACCATCAAACGCAACAGAGTCAACTTCAACATCCTTAAAGAACCAAATAACCTCATTATAAGAGACACAGTATTTGTCCAGGTCATAAACCAATATGACTCAGAACATCTAACCAAAGATAGTACCCTCCACATAATGAGGTACACTGAGTTCAATAACATACAAGCACAAAAAATCCAATGCCCAGAACTTGCGGCACTTTTCAGGAATCCAACCAGTGGGGGGTTCCTGAGAACTTGCGGGCAAACAGCCCACGGGCCCAGCAGGGAGAGCCCACCACAGGATTGGGGCCAACTTTACAATATAAGATAACAATTTTCCAAGGACTGCCCAAGGTTTGCTTACAGGCATCATTATCAGGGAACCAACCCTGATTGGCTGGCTTGCTAGTGTTTGGGAACTGGCGGGTTGTGGACTGGGTGGGCAGAGCCCACCAAAGGATTGGTGCTAACTTAATGAGGTAGGACATTGACTTGCCCACCCACAACCACGGACCGGAAGCTGGGACAATAGTATCTATTACTCCTGTGAGAGTAATATATATAATTTCAAAAAGCTTGTTGGAATGGTCCAGTGGGAGCTTGGCAGCGGAGGCAGGCATTGGTTTGGGGGTGAAAGGTGGTTCCATGTCCATTTGGTAGGCAGGAAGAAATTTTTATTTATCTCTGAACAGGCAGGGTTTAGTAACGTACCAAGGGCCTTCTTGGTTGTATCTGGTTAACTCAGTAGCTCTGGCCAAGGGATCCTGGGCTAGTATGTTGTCAGCAGTATAGTCCTTGTACTCAGGGTTTAAGGGGTACTATGTGAAATGGAAAGGACCAAAGGGGGCACCTGGAGGGCAGTACGTAGCTGGCAGGCTGGCAGGGGGGCGGACAATCTTGGGGTTAACTGGAAGATGGCAAGAATAAAATACGGCAATAGTTGGGGAAACCAATATCTCATATCCTTTATTTAAAAATGATGATGGTGGTTAATCTTAGCCTGGCAGGTATTTATACCATGCTGCCAGGCTTCACTACCTGGTTGGGTTTTCTGGGCTCAGGCAGGTTGGCATTGGGTGTCTCAGATGGCAGTGTGGCGCTTGGCACTGGCAGTTTGCCACTGGCCGCTTTGGGGTGAGAAGACTTCAAATCCTTCTGTTTATTGATTTGGGTATTGGGTGCCTCTTTGGGTTTGGTGCCTTCCCCAGGACTTTGGGGGAGTTTGGAATAACTTTCAGGGAGAAATTTGTCTATTTCACCAGGCAAACCACTGGTATCAGGCGTTGGCTCCTTGGGGAAATTCCCGGCATCTTTCACTGGTGGTTTGCTTGCAGATTCCTGCAGGGCAGCTAAGGGTTTGGGTCCTGGCAGGGTGGCAGCAACTTCATCAATTAGTAGTGGATCATTGCATTCCCAGCCTATGAGTCTGGCAGTCTGTGAAGGGTTTTATCCAGGGTTTGACTCTGATTCCGTATTTTGAGATTTAGGAGAATCCAAATTTTCATTCCTGACAACCATAGAATCAATCAATCTGGTGAGGGTGATATACATCATCCCAAATATCTGGGTGGAAGTGGATTCATTAGTGGCAACAAATTCTTGCAGGCAGTTGGGCCGCGGGGTGAGGGGCAGTGTCATTGAAACCAAATATATGGGCAGGAAATTATACTTGTCTCAGAATAGCATAGGGGGGGCGGATAATTTTGGTGCCTTCTCTGTAAAGGACTTCTGTCTCTCTAGTTCTAGCTTTAGGGTTGTGGATTAGGATTTCCTCCAGAGTAAACTTCAAATACGTCAGGTTGGGTGGGTACTTGGTGAAATGTACTGGGCCAAAGGGAGCTCCTGGTGGGCGGTAAAGGCTGGGTGGCTGGTCTGCAATTTCTTGGGGTAGGTGAGTGTGGGGTGCAGAACTGCAAGATGTAGGCTGTAAATAAAGTAGAACTAATAAAAAGTAAGCTATGATCTGGTTGAACCAAAGGTTCATGTCACTTTATTGCAAGAATGACAATGGGTATCTTCCTGGTGGTCCAGGGTATAAGTATGCCCACCTGTCATGGTAAAACTTTCAAAAATTCCCTTGGCCCAGATTTTCCTGTTTACCAGGTCTTCCCAGTCTTTGGTGGCATCAATTGCAGGGTTATTCCACTGGCTGGCTTGAACTGAGAATGCTCAAATTCCCTAGTCAGGTTGTGGGATTGGTTGTCTCTGGGTGGCCCGCGTTCTATGGGAAGGTTCTCTGTTTTCCCTTCCACGTAGGCCCAAGTTATTTTGGGATCTGTAGCTGTACCCACCCGCTGATTGGTTGAGTTAACAGGAACGTTTAGCGTGGGAAGTATTGATGTAGGCAAATTTGATTCATCAAGCTTCAAAGGATTTTCCAAAGTCAAATCCTGCTCTGGTTTGAGCCCAAAAAAACTGCAGGCAGCCGGGCTGGTGGCCCGCAGGGAGCCAGGGTTTGAATCCCGTAGTTGAGGCTTTTCAATAAGCATAGTTGATAATAGTTTGTCAATTGTGACATTATCCCCTTTTCTTCTGTTGCCCTCCTCCTTCCCAGTCCCTTTTCCCAGGTATTGCTTTATGGCTCCTTGTGTGTTAGGTAGGTTGGAGACCAGTTCCCAGGTGCTTTCTTTGGGTGGTAACCTACCCATTTGATGTAGTACTGTGGGGTTTTGTAGTGGAGGTGGTGTCCATGGATGTACTCTACTTATTATTTGATTGAGCGTCCCTCCTGGATGGGTGGAAGGTTGGTCTTGATCTTCTGATGGGGGAGGGAGGTTCCTTCTTTCTTGAATAGCAGTGATCAGTGGAAGACATTGTGGATTTTCCAAGTAGGCAGCAGCTCTAGTTTGTACGCCACTTCTCCTATTTGCTTTATGATCTTATAAGGGCCACAGTGGCAGTGGGCTAGCTTCCTACTGGGTACGTGTAGGGGAACATTCCATGAGTTGAGGTAAACTTCATCACCTATTTCCAGAGGTTTCCCGGGGACTCTTTTCTTGTTGGCAAACGCTTTGTAGGTCTTAACAGCGCAGGTCAAGTTCCTAAGACAGGTCTCCTGGGTGGTATGTATTTGTTTAATCCAAGTTTGTCCTGCTGTATTCTGTTCCTTGCTGCTAATTCTAGGGTCCCATGATGGATCAAACCCATAGTTGGCCTTGAACAGAGACATCCCAGTGGAGGAGTGGTCTTTACTATTGTATGCAAACTGGGCCATGGGAAGCATATTGGCCCAGTTGTCCTGGTTGGCGTTGGCATAGCATTGGAGGTATTGTTCCAGGATTTAGTTGACCTGTTCAGTTTGTCCATCCGTCTGCGGGTGGTAGGAGGCCAACACACAACGTTTTATTCCAAGGTCCTTCATCACTTGGGTCCAGTAGTTGGAAGTAAACTGGAGTCCTCTATCAGTGATGATTTCTTCTGGGATGCCGTGTTGTATCAAGATGTGGTTGTGGAAGTGTCTGGCGGTCTCAGCTGCTATGCAGTGGGTAGTGGTTGGGACAAAATAGGCCATTTTTGTGAAACAGTTGACCATGACCAGGATTTTATCAAAGGATTTTGAAGGGGAGAGCTCTAATATGTAGTCCATTGAACTGTGTTCCAGGGGCCAGCAGGGATGTCCAGAGGTCTCAGTAACCCTTCTGGCTTAGAGCAACACATCTTGGTTCTTCTGCAGGTTTCACAACCATTGATGTAGGCAGCTACTTCTTTGTCCATGCCCGGCCATGTGTAGTTCTGCTTGATACTTGAGAGGGATTTGTGTCTACCTGGGTGACCAGTCATCTCTGAATTGTGGTTGTCAATCAATACATTTGTTCAGGTTGGGCTTTTGGGTACATAGATCCTGTTGTGGAGCAGCAGGGTAACACCTTTCAGGGAGTACCCTTTCTTTGAGTGATGGTAATCTAGGTCCTTTGTTAGGGCTTCAACTAGCTCAGTTGAGTAGGTGTCCTGTTTCTGGGCTTTTATTACATTGGGTTTGCTGGCAGCAATCTTTAAGTACTTCAGATGTATCCCTAGGCTGGCAGGGTCTAATAGTGTGTGGGTGTTGCAGTCTTTGATTTCTGTAGAGGAGGGGGTCAGGTTGGCTCTCCTGCTCAAGGCATCTGGTACCACGTTAACTTTTCCAGGCTTGTAGTCTATGTTCAAGGTGTAGTCAGCTAGTTCCAAGGCCCATCCTTCTTGTTGTTGGTTCAGCTGGTGTGGTTTGAAGAAGTAGACTAAGTTCTTTTTGTCTGTCAGAACCTTTACCAGATGTTCAGCACCGCACAAATACCTGCGCCAATGCTTCAATGTCTTCATTATAGCTAACATCTCCTTGTCATATATTGGGTAGTTCCCTTCAGCTGGTAGCATCTTATTGGAGCAATATGCTACAGGATGTAGCATATCATCCCCTCCTTCCTGAAGAAGGACCCCACCCACCGCAAAGTTGGACGCATCTGTCTCCAGCACAAAATGTTTAGCTGGGTCAGGCATGGCAAGGACCGGGGCAGACGTGAAGGCTTCCTTCAGGGTTACAAACGCGGAGGTGCACTTGTCAGTCCAGACAAATTGGACCTTGTCAGAGCAGAGACAGGTCAGGGGCAATGTAATATGAGAAAACTTTTGTATGAAATCTCTGCAATAATTTGCCAGGCCCAAAATGCTTCTCATGTCTTTTCTGCATTTGGGTACTGGCCAGGCTGTTACAGCTTTCACTTTGTCCTGCGCCATGATAAACCCGCCAGACTTCACCACATATCCCAGAAATTCAACTTCAGATTAAAAGAATTTACATTTTTTCAGCTTGGCGTCTAGGTTGGCCTGCAAGAGTTTCTCCAGTATTTAGTCAAGGTGTTGTAAGTGTTCCTCATGTGACTTGCTATATATGAGGATTTCATCCAAATACGCCACGCAGAACTGGTCAAAGTACTTGCCAAGATTGGAGTTGATCATCCTTTGGAAAGTGCTGAGGGTTTTACACAAGCTGAACGGCATGATCAAGTAATCATATAAACCATATCTTGTTTTGAAGGCTGTCTTGTATTTGTCCCCTTCTTTGATTCTGATCTGGTTGAAGGCGTCTCTCAGGTCAATTTTTGAGTACACCTGGGCTCCCATCAATACATCACAAAGGTTGTCAGCGTTGGGGATGGAATAGCGGTTTTTTACAGTGATATTGTTCAGTTTCTGGTAGTTTACGCAGGGACACATCCTGTCATCTTTCTTCCCTAAAAACAGCATGGGCAACAAGCAAGGGCTTTTTGACACCCAGATGAACCCTTTTTTTGTCATGTCCTCCAAGTATGTCTTCAGTGCTGCTTGTTTGTAGTGATTGCAGCTGTATATGGGGCCGTGGTGTGGTTGGGTCCCAGGTAACAGGTCAATGGCGTGGTCGTAGATTGAGTGACTGGGGAGCTGGCTTGCTGCTTCCTCACTGAAGATGTGGCTCCACTTCTCTAAGAGGGCAGGTAGGCTTCCCACACTGGGTTCCATTCTCAGGGTCAGGAGTGTGTTGGGTTCCTTACTGGTTGGGCCCAACTGGAATGGCACCACATCAAACAAATTGTCTCCCTTCAAGGCAACCGTTTGATTACAGAAGTTCAGAATAGCACTGTGTCTTTGGGACCAGGAGTCCCCTAGGATCAGGGGGTGGGGAAGCCCTTTCAGGATGATGGGAAACACTGGGTACAAGTTCTGCCCAATTTTCAGGGGCAATTTGGTTGCCCACCTGAAACTCAAGTTGTAGGAGCTGTTTCCCATGATTACTTTGACGCTTTTGTTGGTGGCCTCCAGTCCAAGGTCCTTGGCAAGGGTGGCATTGATAAAACTCTCCTCTGCTCTGGTATCAATGAAAGCTCCAACAGTCTGGGATGTTGTGGTTGTTTTTGCTTTGACTTGGATAAATTTGCACTATTGAGTAGAGGTGTTTATTTGCGCCAAGAAAACTGAGGGGTTACTCTTCTTGGGGTAAGCCTTGGTGAAGTGCCTGGGTTTGTGGCAATAGAAACACAAGCCTTTGTGGTAGTGGCACTGTAGTTCATCAGGGGACATCCTTGGTCTGCTAGGTGTCGGGGCTCTGTTTGTGCGCTGGGTGGAGGAGGGGGTGCCTTCTTGGTTGAGGCTTAACCCTCTGCACAAGGGGAGTAATTCATCCAGGCCAAGCGTAGGGGGGTGGTGCTTGAGGAGCTCCTTCAGGGCAGGGCAGGCTCCTTGGCAGTACAAGATGGCTGATAGCTTGTCCTCAAGTTGGGTTCTGGCTTTCAATTTCAGGAACTTGTCAGTGTAAGCTTGCAGATAGTGTGGTCCTTGTTGGATGTCCAGTAAGCTGATTAGGGTGTGGTGGCGGGTGTCTCAATTGTTGCCTGTGGCCATCAATTTGCCCTCAAATTGGGAGTAGTCTAGGCAGAACTCAACATCCTTGGTGGTTGCTTTCCCAAACCAGTCCAGGGCATTGCCAGAAAGCATGGAGGCTACCCCAAGGACTTTCTTGATGTCATTGGAGTATGAGTTTGCATTGGCTTGAAAATGGAGGCAGAGGGCTGGCATTGCTCTTCTGGCTTCTTCTAGGGTGAGCTTCCCCATCTGGGGCATGTCTACTCTGGTTGTGGTCTGGTTTACTATGATGTTCTGCACCTGCAAGTTTGGGGTCTTGGTCTTCTCATTGCCAAGCAGGGCGTCTTTCTGTTCAGGGCTGGTTTGGGGTCAGGTTGCTGAGGTGATCAGGTTGGTAGCTAACTTGTACGCATAGTAATCTGAAATCAATAGAAATAGCATACAAGATGCCCCAAGAGTTAACAACATCTTGGGTCCCAGGTTACTGTGTTTGAGGTAGATTGCCATAATGTCAGGGATCCAACCAGTGGGGTGTTCCTGAGAACTTGAGGGTGGACAACCCACAGGCCCAGCAGGGAGAGCCCACCACAGGATTGAGGCTAACTTTACAATATAATATAACAATTTTCCAAGGACTGTCCAAGGTCTGCTTACAGGCACCATAGAATCAATCAATCCGGTGAGGGTGATATACATCACCCCAAATATCTGAGTGGAAGTGGATTCATTAGTGGCAACAGATTCTTGCGGGTGGTTGGGCCGCGGGGTGAGGGGCGGTGTCATTGGAACCAAATATGCGGGCAGGAAATTATACTTGTCTCAGAATAGCAGAGGGGGCTGGATGATTTTGGTGCCTTCTCTGTAAAAGACTTCTGTCTCTCTAGTTCTAGCTTTGGGATTATGAATTATGATTTCCTGCAGAGTAAACTCCAAATACGCCGGGTTGGATGGGTACTCAGTGAAATGTAATGGGCCAAAGGGAGCTCCTGGTGGGCGGTAAAGGTAGGGCGGCTGGTCCGCAGTTTCTTGGGGTAGGTGAGTGTGGGGTGCGGAACCGCAAGATGTAGGCTGTAAATGAAGTAGAACTAATAAAAAGTAAGGTATGATCTGGTTGAACCAAAGGTTCATGTCACTTTATTGCAAGAATGGCAATGGGCATCTTCCTGGCGGTCCAGGGTATAAGTATGCCCATCTGTCATGGTAAAACTTTCACAAATTCCCTTGGCCCAGGTTTTCTTGTTTACCAGGTCTTCCCAGTCTTTGGTGGCATCAATTGCAGGGTTATTCCATTGGCTGGCTTGAACTGAGAATGCTCAAATTCCCTAGTCAGGTTTTGGGATTGGTTGTCTCTGGGTGGCCTGCGTTCTATGGGAAGGTTATCTGTTTCCCCTTCTGTGTGGGCCTGAGTTATTTTGGGATCTGTGGCTGTACCCGCCTGCTGATTGGTTGATTTAACAGGAACCTTTAGCGTGGGAAGTATTGATGTAGGTGAATTTGATTCATCAAGCTTCAAAGGATTTTCTGAAGTTGAATCCTGCTCTGGTTTGAGCCCAAAAAACTGCAGGCGGCCAGGTGGCTGGCCCTGCGGGCTGGTGGCCCGCAGGGAGCCAGGGTTTGAATCCTGTAGTTGAGGCTTTTCAATAAGCATAGCCAATAAGAGTTTGTCACTTGTGACAGCACTCCGAAATGAATACAAAAATGTATTTAAAGAAGAACTCACAGAGTTACCCCCCAAACAGGAGGTCAAACATGGCATCAATTTATGCAAGGCCATGCCTAAACCTGCACCCCTCTACAGACTTTCCCCCATGGAGACCCAAACCCTCAAACACACATTGAGGACAGCCTAGCTAAAGGCTTCATCCGCCCATCTGAATCCCCATGGGGGGCAGCAGTATTCTTTGTAAAGAAAAAGGAAGGCACTCTACGTCTAATAACTGACTACAGAGCACTAAATGCAAGCACAGTAAAGAATAAATACCCTCTTCCACTTATAGAGGATCTGTTTTCAAGACTCTCAGGTGCCAAATTTTTCTCCAAATTGACCTCACCTCAGGTTATAACCAAGTTGAAGTAAAGGAAAAAGAAATACCAAAAACTGTGTTCCGCTCACAATTTGGATCCTTTGAATGTAGAGTAATGAACTTTGGGATGACCAAAGCTCCTGCGACGTTTGTCACCATGATGAACCAAGCACTAAATGGTCTCTCAAATACATTATGCTACCTTGACAATATCATCATATTCTCAAAAACAAAAGAGGAACACCTCATGCATGTCTGCAAGACACTCAATCAACTTGCAAAGCACAAAATTCATGCAAAGCCAGGTAAGTGCCAATTTATGGAAAAGAAACTCCTGTTCTTGGGCCACATTGTCTCTGACAATGGCATCAAAGCAGATCCAGACAACATTAAAGCCATAAATAACATGCAACACCCCACCTCCTTTAAACAAGTTAGATGCTTTCTTGGTATGGTAGCTTACCTAAGGAAATACATCAAAGACTGCAGAAAGCTAACCACACCAATCAATGACTTAACCAAGGGTAATGCCAAAAAGAAATTCATCTGGATTCCAGAATGTGACAAGAATTTCCAATTATTAAAACAAGCTCTGATTTAAGCACCAATCTTGCAATACCCTAACAACAACAGGTGCTACAAGTTTAAGTCAGATGCCAGCAACACCGCCATAGGCGCAGTCCTGCGCATCTGCCAGCCAGGGCAGCAAGACTTCCTGCCAGTATGTCACAAAAGAAGAAAACAAACTAATACTGAGCAGAGATACCCAATACATAATAAATAATTGCTAGCAATATATCATGCATGCAAGAAATGGAGATGTTACTTGGAAGGACATTTAAACGTCTGAGTACTAACTGACCATAAATCCTTAATCTATTTCAAAACTCAGAACACACTTGCACGGCAACAAGCCAAATGGATGTCCTTGCTGGAACAGCTTAACCTGGACATCTAATACAAAAAGGAGACAGAGCTGGTCACAGCTGATGCTCTCTATAGACTATGTCAGCCTAGAGAGGATCACCCTGACCACCTGGATCCTGACTGGCCTAACCTGTACAACACTGAGTATAAAGCCAAAGGGAAAGACCCCTCAACACATCAACTGACCCACAATACATTAGTAAGAAACAAAAAGTATTTCCATGTATCAAATGGCACAGTATACTTAATCATCAATGACAAACATATCCCGTACATCCCACTTGCACAAAGAGTTGACACCATACTAAGACATCACCACCTACTAGGCCACATAAAGGCTAAAAACCTATACCTCACACTAAAAGAGATAGTATGATGGTCTAACCTCAAACAGGATATAGTTGATGTTCTGAAAAAGTGCACAGTGTGCAAGAAGTACACCAGTACAAAGGCTCCTCAGCCAACGGTCAACCCAGTACCAGACCCTGAATCATTTAAGGTTTGGGGACTGGATGTAGTGGGTCCCTTTCAAGAAACAAAAACAAATCAACATTTATTAATTGTAGATATTGACTTTGCCACACTCTGGCCCATCTGCTGGGCAACAAAGGACCACAAAGAAGAAACCATCAACTGTTTCATTAACAAAGCAATCATAGCCAACTATGGCACTCCAGACTACATCATAACTGATGGGGCAACTGAGTTATCAGGTCACATAGTAAACAACAACTTAAAGTCCAAAAACATTAAACATTCCACAACCTCTCCATACAGGCCACAGGCTAACAGCAGAGTGGAATGCCTCAATGGCAGCCTTATCAGGACCCTAGAGAAAATAATGGATGGCAAAGCCAAAGACACATGGCCACTATACGTGAAACATGCATTATTAGTATCCTGAGTCTGCACCAACCAAGGAACAGGCTATTCACTGTTTGAGCTAACTTACGGGTACAAACTGGAAGTAATCACCTGCAACAAACAGCCTTACATAATGATCCCCCGGGGAAACCTCCCACAGTAGAGCAAGCACCAAACCTACAACACATCTGCCTCAAAGCTGAAATAGCTGAAATGAAGAGGCTCAAGACACAAAAGGCAACCTCCACAGAGGAACCACTTCCCATCAACTCCCCTGTCTGGATTCTAGCTGACAACAGAAAAAAACTAGACTCAGTACACCAGGGACCAGGAAGAGTCATCAAATACAGACCAGAGCACAACACTTACCTAGTAAATTTCCAAAGTGCCAAAAGCCCAATTATCAAGAAATACCACAGAACCTGTCTCTGCCTCAGTAAAGGAGAGCACTCAATCAGACTGGTTCCAACTAGTAAACAGCTCCAGGAGCATCAGGCAGCAGCCGTGAAAACAAAGCCCCCTCCTGATGCACTAGAGTAACCCCTTAGGGGGGGTTTCAAGGGTCTGGATGTACAAGCATTCTGGCTACCGCCAACTTACTTAACATCCAGCCATCACCCAATTTAGTCACCTTCCAATATACCATTTGACATACTGAGAATGGTAACCAAGCAATATCACCTGACTTTCCAAGTATTCAGTGGCTCAAACTCATCTAGCACATGACCAACCCCTAGGTTTTATCCAACTAAATCCCCATCACAGCCAAGTCTATATAAGTCTAAAGTATTATCCAATAAAACTATACTTCTCTTTTTTCTTAATTCCATATTTGAAGCTTCCCAAAAGGCGCTCCTTATCACCCCCATCAACCTGCAAGAACTTCATGTCTTTCTAGGGATAATAAGGTAATACTTTCAATTAATAATGGCTTTTTAGATTTCAGTGAACACCTGGTGCAGTTACTCTGTGGTGTACCCTTTGAGTACACTGAGAACCAGCAGCAATTTTTTGACACTCTGAAGCAGAAGATTAAAGAAGCATCTATCTTATTATACCCCAGTTATGACAAGGATTGCATCCTGTAAAATGATACTGGTGGGGTTGTTGTGAGACATTAAAGATCAATTAGATGATGAAAAAGTGATCAACCTGTTGCCTACCCCTCTTACACCCTCAAAAAGCATGAGAAGAACTACAGTGTTATGAAAAAGAAACGTCTAGAGGTATTACATGCTGTAAAAAATTCAGGCACTACATATATAGCCTGAATTTCATGGTTGTCATAGACCACTAATCTCTTTGCTGGCTTCAGCAGTTAAAAGAGCTTGAGGAATGTTTAGCACTCTGAGCCTTACAACTAAAATTCAATGACTGCATGACTGTATATTGTCATGGTATTTATCATCAGAATACTGATAATATATTCTTTATGCTGTCCTAACCTTACACGTTGAGGATGGCTGCTTGTACAAAATTATAGGATACTGCTCTTCTTGGAAGGCTGAATATGCAGAAATCTGCTTATCTTTGAAGAAGCTGTTAACAGATAATGCCATTATTAATAACCAGCTATTCAAGAAAGTTGGGTCTCTATATATACCTTATGTCTGCCCAAGCTTGCAAGTATTAGTTGTACTACAGGCTCATCTAGACACTGGGCATGGTGAGATAGCCAAGACTCATTATTAGCTAGTTAAACACTACTAATGGGAGACCATGTGTGCGTTGGTCCCTGATGTTCTAGCCTCCTTCCATGAGTTTCAACTGCAGCGCCCTTGTTTCAATCAACATGAGTTCAATTTAGTTCTACCCAAACATGCCTTTCACACTGTTAGTGTAGACACAGTGAGCCCTCTCCCTTCTCTTTCTCTGGATTTCAGTTTATTCTAATTGAGGTAGATCATTCAGAAACTAGGTAGAGGCTTGGGCCATCTAGGATATTATCACTAAAACTACTGCTATGTTTCTTATCCAATATGTTTTATATTCCCATGGTTACTCTCAGGTGCTACTCTCCGATCATGGGACTGATTTCAATGCCAGGCTTGTAACCTTGTTGATAGAGTCCATGGGTAGTCATCAGTTTTCTTTAAACCATATGGCCTGTTCAAAAATGGCACTGTAAAATGATATAATTCTACTTTAGTCTTTATCATGTGTAAGTTGATTCACTATGATGCTTCCAATTGGGATCTATATCTATCTGTGACTCACTTTGCTTATTGTATGAGCAAGCATATACCACTGGATTTTCTCTGTTTGCTATGCTTTATGGCTGCAAGGCTACCACCTCTCAATATTGGAACATACATTGGTTGATCTGGATACGGCAGCTGATCCTGAAAAACAAGTCAAGGAACTGGTCAACAAGGTCATAGCTATCCATACCACTGCTCATACATACTTTATAAGACCAAGTTCCTAGAGTTTTTTTTTCTAATGCTTCATGGTACCCAGTCCCCAAATTCCAAGTAGAAGACCAAGTCCTCTACTAGCAGACTTGTGTTGGTTATCAAGCTCACAGGTTGGACTCACTCTAGATTGCCCTCTTATTGTCATCTTCAATTGTGGTCCCAATTATACTATGAAAATGCATTCTTTTGGTTGTCCCTTTGCTTGTGTTCATACCAAGTTTCTTGTGCCTACCATCCCCCTGAGCTCAATCTTGAGGCAGAATCTGCCATATATTTGAGCTCTTTAGGGGGCTCAGTTGCCCTTGCAAATGGTATATTGCAGATTGACACTTGTGAAATCCATTAATTTTGCTTTTGTCATGGGGTGTTTTCCTTACCCAAATACAAATCCAAGCCAATACCTGAGACTTCTGGACTTCTACCAGCGTCCTGCCACCAGGAGTATCTCCACTATGGCTACTAGGATCAAGCTTCCTGGTATAAGTTCTTTAGTCTTTTTTCCAATAAAATTAGGTTCATTTTAGCTCATTGATTTTGAAATTGATTCTTCAGCACTCATCTTCCATTTTCTAGGAGGATCCTTCTTATCCAGATACAGATCAGACAGGTTTAAATCCAGAACATCAAGCCTTTCATATGTGAGGCTGTCACCCGAGTTCTTTGTCATGTCAAGTAAAGGGGTGAAACTCGACAGACTTCTTGCATCTGTAGACCTTATGGGCCATTTTCTATGCCAAAGTCAAATGTGTATCCTGTGCATTCCTAATGTTGAATGTATAAGATTCCATCCTGGTAGAAGATCTAATGCCATGATCTTCAGATTTCTGAGCTGAGGTAATGTACTGTTGAGCTTAATTGGTATGTTTAACTCTAAGATGGCTTACTTTTGTAGCTGGGGTCAGGATTGGCATGGTTTGGGAGCTTCAAAGATTGCATCTGAACTGGGGCTTGGAGTTAAGGTACAGCGGCTCCAATCTCCGGGAAAAACTATGCCCAGCGCTCAAGCTTGGAGCTTTTGGCATGGCTTGGGAATTTAGGTGGCATGGTGGGGGTTGATGCTCAGATCAGGTGTTCCAACCCTCTCCCAGAAAGGTTTCTATATGGCTCCCTGCCCCTTGCTTGGCCGCTTTGGATCGCTTGGGTGGGCTGATGGATTATTTTTGGACACTCAAGTCATCAGCATGTGGCCATTGAACTTCATCCCACCTAGCTATATCCCACCTCAGTACTTCCTTGAAAGACCCCTACTTCCCTAAACCATGAATTAGTGGCTGGCTGATTTGGTTGATATTGGTATTCCCCTAAAAGCAGAAATCACAGGCTCAAGTTAATCAAAGCTATACTTTAGCCTTGTGCAGAACTTGGGATGCAACTTGACCAGGTCTACCTAAAGTCTTGCTGCCCTGATGGATACCCTACAAGTGTGGCTATATTGAGATGTCTCTTTTTATAAGATTTGTCTACATGGACTTCAAGGGAGGTAAGAAGGAGAGATAGTTTATGAAAATGTTACAGGTGCCTCAGATGCGATCACTTATCTAGTGCATGATGCTCCTTTAGGGACATGGCATGTAGGTTTCTAAGGAGAGTGGGGAGAATAGATCTGGGGAGCATGCATTCGGTGATTGGGAGTTTAAAGTGCCTTAGATCTAGAACATTACTGGTTTGGCAGATGCTGGAATCCCAGTTCTTCCAGGTTAGGAATTGTGGATGCTATTTGCCAATAGAGTAGAAGGTAGTGCAGTCTGGTTGGAACACTTTCAACTTGATGGATGGGCGGGTTAAGATGACTAGTAAGTTTGATAGATGCATGGATTCTTTTAATGTGAAAATTGAATTGGTTGGGTGTGGATAAGTCTTATTGATGAGCATAGAAATGGATGATGATTTAAATGGGGCGGGGGAGTTGTGGGCGGGAAATTAGGGTTTCTTGGAGCTCTTTGAAGAGAGCCTGGGTGATTTGGATGGGGGAGTAAGGCAGGGAGATTGCGTCATTTAGCAGAAGGGCGCGGGCAAGGCGGAATTGCTGGTTGGAAGGCAGCTTGGGGTCGACCGTAGCCAAGTCGTTGAGGAGGCATAGCCATTCCGGGGCAAGAAACCCTGGGGAGGGGATGTAAGCCATACTCTGAGCTAAAAATACGATCAGCTTGCAGAAAGGAATGGTTAGCGACGGGTGGAAGTTGAGGCCGGACTCTGGGGCAGTATAAGCACCAACAGAAATCGCAGAGAGGAGCGTTGGCCAAATAGACATCCAAAACGATGATTGTAGGGAAGTACAGAAGAAGGGGTCATCAAAGGCGTTGTCGTCAGGTGGTTGTCCCTGAGCTGCAAAGCTCATCCTGGAGAAGATGCTGGCCCAAATCTTAATAACTGCCAAAGTCAAGTGAGGAACTAAACTCTGGCTAACCATAAGCCCAAGCCCTGAATGACTGGTTAGGTTCAGCGAGGAACTATCATCAATGGTGTACGGCAGAGTCTCAGAAGGCAATGAACTGGGAAAGCCTTGGTTAATAAGCTCCACGATGCTAGGTTGGAGAACGGCAAGAGTTTCTCTGTTATCTCTGTTTTCAATATTAGTTAGCATCATCAAGAACCAGCACAGGGTAAGCAGGCCACGGCGGGGCGTGACGCTCTCGATCCACAAGTGTACAGTGGAAGCAGGTATTTCATGTAGTACATAGAGAGCGGCGAGAAGGTATCCTCCCCATATTCCCGCTCTAAGGCTTTGCGGAGTGCTGAAGTTGCTGGGGTCGTCCAAATAGTCGATCAGATTGGTGAAAAGGTAAACAGGGATCTCTTGAAAGACAAGGAATAGCTTGGGTATTTGGGTGAGCTCCCTTAGTTCTTCGAAAGAGACTTCCGCTGGGTTGGGCGTGACCTCGGCAAAGTGGTCATCTGACAGCGGAGTTGGCCAGGTGCCATAGAATATCACTTGGCAGAGTGATACCATCTGGTCGGATCTGAAGGCTGGCTTGAGCCGGACAAGTGCCGAAGCGAACTCCTCCAGGATGATGGTGCCAAAGTCGACTGAATCTTCAAGATCTTCTTTGCCGGAGTAGCTCCGGACAATGGACTCTAGCAGCTGCGACAGCGCATGCGGCTGGAAGGGAAATCTCCCAATGATGGTCTTAAGCAGGTGTTTGACGTTATTGAGAACCAACTCTGCAACAAAGGTGTGATGCCATAGGATCAACGCCGTCATGGATAGGATGGACGTCAAGTCAAGGCTGGACGGGGCCCAGTCAGCTACATGGCGAGCAAACTTGGGCAGGAACACGGTGAAGTATTCGAAGAGCAGCACTTCGCTGAAACCAGTGTGGTATACTTTTAGGATGTACTGGTAAGTGTTGGTCAATACCTTGTTGAACACGGCGGAATTTTCCAGCGGCAGGCTAAGCAAGCGTTGCATGACATCGAATATGGGCTGTTCCATTGGCACCTGTACAGTTTTACGATTGGGCAGCTTCATGGGCTTTAATTGCATGCCGTGCATATCGTCCTTCAACACCTGCGCCAGCACCTTGAACAACGCATCCTTGCTCTTGTCGTAGTCGTAATTCTTGAGGATGAGAATGTAAATGCCGTTGGATGAATAGGCATGGAAGACGGCCAAGAGGAAACAGTGTGCTTTAAGCACCACGGGCTCACCTTCGTTCCATGCGCACTGATCAATCAAGTTGATGACTGCAAGGACTTGGGTGGAGAGTGTATGCTTGGTGATTTTCGGTACACGCTGCAAGGTGATGTAGAAAAGATTAAGGATAGCCAGGGTTAGGTTTTCGGAGAGGGTGGTTGGAAGTAGGCGGCAAAGGTGTTCGATATAAATGACGACTAAGTCTTGGATGGGCTGGGGATCAATTGGATATTTGTAGATGAAAACCATGCTGCACTCTATAATTTCACTAAGGAACCCAGTAGAGATGGGGTTCTCGAGACAACTGCTGCCAAGTCTGAAAAAAAGATCCATGAACTGCACCCCCAACAGCTGCTTGGTTGAGCACTGTGGATCGGGGTCCAAGCTCTCTGCCTCGTCTGAAAACATGCGGTCATCGTGCATGATGGCAGGCTCATCGAGAAGAACTTTGAGTTGTGAAAAGAAGGCGTGTAGCAGCACTTGGTGGCCCTGGTAGTCGCTGTTGAACTCCTTCAGATTCACCCAGTAGGTCCCTTCCTGTATCTCTAGAGTGGCATGGGAGAAGCCTAGCAGCTTGGCCATGAGGTACATGATGGTGAAGAACTCCCGCTTGACTATAGCGATGCCGTTAGCTAGCATCTGGAAACATAACTGGAAGGCAAGAACTTTAAGCGTCAACAGCTCTTGGGTTCTAGCCTGGTTTATGGTGAGCGAAAGCAGTCCAATCAAAGAGCGCCAGTTGGCCACGGCCCAGTGGGGGAACAGCAGATTGAGTTTAATCATTTGGCGGCAGGTGACGATCCTCTTGTCAATGGACGAGGCATCAAAATAGATTTCCCAGAACTGCAGCAGGTTGCGTAGAACTGCCGTATCGAATGCCTGCATCAATGTTTCCACTTTGGTTCGAAGCGGCTCCTCCTTCGACAGGGTGAAGCTGGTGAAGCAGTCGAAATAAGGGCCAATAAACTGCCATGCATCGGGGTATAGTCGAGCAGTGGCAGGCGTAAGGCGGGACAAGAATCCAAACACACAATCTAGCCAAGCCCACTGTTTAGCGAAGCTGGCGTCGCCATCCAAGCAAGTACAGCTCAGCAAAAACTGTGGAGAGGCTCCGCCAACATCAAATAGCAACTCACTGACAATTGCATCCTCTACACCATAGGCTGGATCCAAAAGCTCCCAGAGCCGATGTATGAGAGCACGATCGGAAAGGAAGGCTGGCCTTTCGCTGGCACAGACCAGCCTCAGACTCTGTAAGACCAGATGCACCTTTGAAGGAGCGCAGACCAGAACCAACGATACCAGCAGCTGAGAGGCAGCAGTATTCCCGGAAAGAAGCGGTGTTAAGGTGAAGGTGATCTGAGGCATAATTCTAAGCGAGGGAAGGGGCAAAGTAAAGGATTCGATGGCGATTGGGTTGTGACCAGCTTCTAGCAAAGCAATAGCCACCGCCTGCGCCACCAAATCTTGGCAAGCATGGCTATCCCCAAGCCAATCAAGCATAGTGGCAGCCGAAAGCTTAGAGATAAGCTTAGAACACGGCTGTAGCGGGTGGCGCAACGAGAGGGACATCTGATGGAATACGAAGGCTAAGGCTTGTGCGGCTTGTTTGGCATCGAGCGATGCATGGCCAAGGAACTCCTCAAGAAGATCAAGTGCATCAGGGATAACAATCTGCGCAATGGAAAGAAGACGCAACCACGCGAGTGAAGAAGCGAGATTGGAAGGCGATGCCCGAAGAGTGTGCAGGGCCCTTTTATATAGAAACGACTCGTCATCAATAACAGCAGATAACCCTAGGGACCCCTCTTCATAAATAATACCAGGAAGCCGCTCAACCAGCAAATCCCATACCAGCTGCGTAGGATCTAAATGAAGGGGTAGGTTCTCGATACTAGCCAAGAAGGGGATGGCCCACTGGTCTAAAAAATCACAGACAAGCTCCTCCGGAAAGCCTGCCGCTTGGCAGCGTAGAATTAATTCCAGATCTGCTTCACACTGCTTCATACTGGGGGTTTCGGAATGGAGGGAGAGTTGTGGAAATAAATGTACTGCAAGGCTCATCCCGCCCATCTGAGCCTGCGCTGCCGCAAGATCGGGCAATAGATATCGAGTGATAAGATGGCGGCGTGTCTGCCCCATGGAGCTGGGGTGAGCTGTTGATTGACTGTCTTCTCTCATCGCCCAAGCCATCTCCAGTTGCAATAGGCGATCACGCCGAGGAAAAGTCTCCCACGCGATGGGCAGAAGACGCCGCACTAGCATAAACCCATATTCATTGATATGCAGGTCTTTGTTTTTGAAACACTGGTCCGCTGCACGGAAATTGATGTCAAAGTCATGATTAATAGTGGCAAATGGGGCAAGGACATGGATACCATCCTTTTCAACAACAAAGGCAGCGAGGCCATGAGCCACGACATGCTGAAGCAGGATGCGAGCCGCTGCATTGGAATGGAGTGCTAGACGGCTCTGCAACTTTGAGACAATGGAAACCAAGCCCCAATGAGGTTTTTTTGTGTCTGACTCTCCTAAATAGCTCGATATCTTGGCTAGTTGCGAGAAGTTAAAAAGGGGTGATGGCTTCATCGCTGAAGCTGGCCTTCGGGTCTCCAGCATATCAAGGGCTCGTTTGATTTCAGCCTTGGCTTGGGAGTGAGGTGAAGCTTGAGCCATGGCTAATTGCATTTTCATCCAGTCGTGGAATATCGAATATTCAAGTGCATCAATGGCGTGCTGCCGCCCAAGCCAATCAGCGACATCCAAGGGAATCGGCTGCTGCGTTTGCCCCAACTGATGGCTAACACAGAAAGGATGGAAAAGCTCACCACTGCTCTTGCTTTGCAAAGCTTGCAGACAGGTGCCCCACAGGGGTGCTTGGCATTTTGCACAAAGCTGAGTCTGGAAAAGGCTTACCCGGATGAAATCTTCCCCGCCGCTAAGAGAAACAAAAGAAGAGATCCCCGGGGATGCAATAGACAGATCAGGCGTTTGGCCAGGAAAACAATCTACGTGCACTTTTGTGTTGCATCCAACACAGTTCAGTGCTAGCTGTGGCACTTGGACTCGGCAAACAGCACAATTATAATATTCGGCTTTTGGTATGAATTGAGCCAGAAACGTACATGAATGAAGCTGCTTGCCACTTTGGGAAGCAGAGGATTCAACTGCATGGCCCAGCCAGGATGGAGAAATGAGATTCAAGAGTTGAAACACCAGAATACAATGTACGCCACTCTGGGTAAGAAGAAATTGCAAACCATAGACAGTAGAGTAGGGTACCATCAAATATATGGCATGAAGCCACCCTTTGAAATTTGGAAGAGTTCGGTTTAACTGATCAATATCCTCAAACCTGGATGCAAGGCTATGAAGGACGGGAATGATTAAATCTCCCAATGTATCGTCATACGGTGATCCTGGTTCGTAAGTGGTATCAGAAATCAGTCCTAAAGAAAGTCAAGTCAGGAAATGTGAAGCAGTAATAAAAGGCATCGTTTGTTTGCTTAAAGAGGAGCTCAAAAGACAACTACTTGTTTAACACATTCGCCAAACAGTGTATAAATGATGTCTATCAACCACTTATGGAATATTTAAATTTAGACTTACATCAAAAATTGCTTTTAGAGTTTTCCTAAACCCAAAATGAAAATATTTCAAGCAGACAACTATTGCGATACAATATGAAAATATTTAAATAGAAAAATCTTTGCATGAAGTTTCCCAAAACTTCTCAAAAAACATTATATTGCTTACAAATAACTCACTTCGAACAGATCACAGAAAAAAATGAAATTAATACAAATAAGAACCTCTTCAGAAAACATCTGAACCCTCTAGTAAAAAGGATATAGAACCAAAAAGCTTTTAAAAAAGAAAAGAATGTTCTTGAGTGAAGGAGTTCGTTCTATCTCAAACCCAAATAAGTCGCTATAAATAACTTTGCAGACGAATCAGGCTAAAAAAAATAAAGTGGAATACTATACAGCTTATGCAGAAATACTCAGCAGGAAATTTGTTAAAGTACCTTTATGAAATTCTTCGTGTACGAGGTTGAAAACAAGGCGTCTGGCCAGAAAAATGAAAAAGTTGAGGGAGATACTCAAACCGGAAATGCAGGAACGCAGGGGCTAAGGCAACAGCTAGTCGGGAAAGTCCCTTCTTTCCTAAGGGGAGCTTCTTCACAATCAGCTCTGCCAGCTCAACTGAAGCTAACTGAAGGCAAAACGGTGGAAGCTGGGACTGAGTGGCTACATTATGAGGGAGCGATATATTTTTTCGGGAATCATTTATTACTAGCTGGCCAAGAAACCCAATCAGTTTAAAAATAAAGCGATCACTGTAATTAGATGCGTTGGAGATCATTGCTTTTTGGGCTGGAAAGCGGAGAATATATAGGGAAGATTCCAGTTGGATCATGATCGATAAGACTTCGTAACCTCGAGCAATAAATTACCACCGCTTCCAGAAGCTCTAGGTCATTAGTCTTTTCGGGGGCACTGGATGTGCTGATGGTGGGATCCATATCTAACTGGGGCAAACAAAGCTCGAAATCGGCTAAAGAACGCGAAGATTTATTCAATTGAAACAAGCCGATCTCCAAATTATCTCGGGGGATGGTATGTCGAAAGTTGGTCTTACTTAGCGACCCATACTTTGATGCGATGCAGTTTTCAACAAAGCTCACCTGATCAGAAGGAGGTTGCCAATCGGTTCCCTTGAGGTGGCGTTCAACTATGTCTCTGCTGAACAGATCCGTGGTTGCATTGTTTTCAATCTCAATCTCCGGCAAGTCCATCCCTTTACCGGCTCAGATCTTTATCTCCCTTGGACTCTAACCTAGAATTCTTGCTGGGAAGGATGGTTAAAGGCTGTCACCCCGTCCCATCCATCCCATGCAATTCCCACATCACATGCTGGTTGCTTCTTAGATTATCCCACCCCTCTATTCTCAAGCCAGCTCTGAATTGCTTCGTTTAGGAATTATATGTTTCAGAGTCTGGAATGACTGCCATTCTTAAATGATAAATAAACTTAAAGATTTTCCCGCTTTGCTACGATACCATAAGCAGCAGGGCCCAAGTGTGGGAGGATGAAGGCATTTACCTTCAAGATATTGTTAAATTGTGTGCAGTAGGCCTACCCTTGGCTCAAGCTAAGATATGGCTTAAGAACCGATTTACTGTAAATGCAGCCTCCAAGTGGCATGGCGCTGGAGTTGGTGTTGACGCAGTGGTGATCTTCTGCAAGCATCAAGTCCCAAGTGAAGAGGCTTTGGCGTGGATCAATACAGGGTTACCCCTTGAATCCATTGCATATATAGTCCGTTTTCGCATTCCCTTTGTACAAGCTGAACCTTGGGTGGAAAACAGGTATCCTGCTTCTGAGATCATTCAATTTATAAAGTCAGGTCTGCCTGGAGAACATGCAGCAACAATCTTGGCACAGGGACTCTCCCCTGATGAGGCCAAATCCTACTTTGAAGTATTTCCTGACGCTACAGCCTGGGCATGGGCAAAAGCTGATATCACCCTGGACAACACAAGGGAGTGGGCTAAGTTTGGGTGGAACCCAGTGGACTGTGGTCCCTG
This sequence comes from Entomophthora muscae, assembly GCA_014839935.2. Taxonomy (NCBI): domain Eukaryota; kingdom Fungi; phylum Entomophthoromycota; class Entomophthoromycetes; order Entomophthorales; family Entomophthoraceae; genus Entomophthora; species Entomophthora muscae. The sequence continues at coordinate 191,054 of QTSX02006486.1, forward strand.
GTCTAAGACCAATTTCACCCCTCTTGAAGCACAAGCATGGGCTATCAAGGGCCTGGACTGCACCCAGGCAACCTATCTGGTTAACACAGGCTGGACACCTAAGACGTACTTAGAGTGTGGGCCTTTTACAAATATTACATACAATAATGGTTGCAAATGAAAAGATTCTGGCTATCCGGCCACCGTGATGCGGTACTGGGAAAGCCAGCAGGAGTCAGTTGATGAGGCCATGGCATGGGCACGGTCTGGAGTGGATGTGTCTCTCCATAGTAAGACAGCCCATCTGAACATGGGAAAGTTCCCTCTTGACCACTGGCTTAAATGGAAGGCCGCAGGCTTTGAATTTTTAAAGGCTGCAGAGTGGTTTGTACAAGCATTTAATGTGGAGGCAGCTGTGACCTGGTCCAAAACAGGGTTCATGCCAGCTGATGCCGACTAGCTCAGAACAGACCAGGTTAAACCTGAGTTGGCCAGAGAATGAATAGCAGAGGGATTCAAGGTTCATGAGGTTAAAGAGTGGATGCAAGCCTCTGCCTTCCCAGACCTGGCATTTGAGTTTCTCTCAACTGGCATGACAGCTGATGAAGTGGCTGAATGAATTGAAAATGAGGTGGATGCTAAGGCAGCTCTCATCTTCAAGAATGAGAAATGAAGCCCTATTGATCTTCAGAACTGATGCACAGCAAGAGGCCGGAGCTTTCACGAGGTGGCTATGTTTATCCTGGAAGGTTTTGCTCCTGATGAGGCTGCTGACTGGCTAGACAAAGACATAGACTGGCCCATGGCCAAGGCCTGGACTGACATGGGGGTTGAACTGGCACAAGCATACAAGTTCCATTGCCAAAACCTTGACCCTATTGAACTTCTCAAATGGGTAAAGATGGGGTACACCACACAAGAGGCAATCTTCTGGATTGGCCAGAATGTACCTCTGGCCCATGCTAGTCCTCCCAAGTGTAAAAGTCAGGCTCAGCAGGAAGGGTTCACTTATAGCTCCTCGTGCAGCAATAAGGGAGCATGAAAGGGTAACATGCCCTTTGAAGAATATGTTTGTGAAAAACTGAATGGCCCTGCTATGGATTGTATGGCACCCAAGTCAGTAATAAACAATGCAATCCGCCTATCATTACATGAACTGCCCAAGAGTGACCATGAAGGGTATATGGAGGCCACAAAGACGTTTTTTGAGAGTGAGTTCCCAAATGCTCAGCTTTGCTTTCACTACACTATCAAGCAGAACTACTTGGATGTAGGGTTTCCTGATGTGGAGTCTAGAGACAAAGCAGAAAAGAAGGGCATTAGTTACAAAGGCAAACACATCCAAATGAAGCAGACCTCTTTCATCAACAAGCGTACCAAGTGGATATCTTTCACTAACGTACCAACTGAGTGTGAAGATAGCGCGTGGGTGCAAGACGCTATCAAAAACGGTCTGTGCTATTATGGGGACATAGTGGCATGGCACACTGAATGTACAGATATATTGCCATCTAACTTTGTGCCTACTACAATCCATGCTCTTCTGGACCCATCTTCCACGGTTCAGGAAAAGAAGATCTCCATTCCACGCTTCATCCGTATTCCTGGGAATCCCAAGGTAATTGCAGTTGAAGTGAAAGGAGAGAGACAAGTATGCCGGTTTTGTTACAGATTAGGTCATACACTCAGCCACTGTCATCACAGACAGAATGCTTACTACCAGGACATCATCTATGAGCCAGATGATGGTGTAACTAGAATCAAGAATTGTACCTTTCTTTGCCCAAACCCGGTGGCGTGGATACCCTCTAGTTTTTCTCATCCCTATGAACTTCTGGCCACTAGAGCTGCACTGGCTCAGAGACACTCTAAAGCTCAGGCTATGATGGCGTCAAGATTTGACAATGAGGTCACAGTGCCTTTCTGTGATCCCACAGCCCCGTCTGAGGTTGAGCTCCCCCAGCAGGACTCCCCTACCCGGAAACCACATAATGAGTGGAAGAAAGAAGCAGAAGCTAAGTGGAACCAAAAACCCAAGAAGAGCAAGACTGCTAGATCCAACCCCCTAGTGAACCCAAGCCCACTGTGAACTCTAAGCCAACTAGCAAGCCCACTGTGAACCCTAAACCAACCAGCAAGCCTACCAAGAAAACCCCTTGTGCCGTTCCAATGAATGTAGATGACATGGAACAGGACTTTAGTTCTGCAGAAATGGCTGAAGCTCAGGCCTCAGCTAAAAAGGCTCTAGGAACCTTCCTCGCTAAGAGCAAGTGGAACCCAGAGTTCCCACCATGGCTGACTCATCCCCTAACCTCCCCAACCAACAAAACCCCCCGCTGATGCAGCGCCTCATACCTGTGGGTCAGGCAACCAGTTATGAGGATTGCAACTATCAATGTGAGGGGGATTGCAACATTGAAATTGAGGTGAGAGAAACTACACTATATAAAAACAAATAATAATATTGACCTGGTGATCATGACAGAGATCCAGGCTCAACAACTTGCAACCAAACCAGACTTCTCACCAGACCTGGCAGCACACACATGGTCAAGAGAGAGCAATTTGAGCAGACTTTGGACAGATCACGTGGCAATTGTGGCCCTGAGAGCCAACATTGACGTCAGCCTTGTGGCTATGAACCTAGACGGCCAAATTCTAGTGGCAAAAGTCAGAGATGTTAGTAATGATAAGACACTCACAGTTGTTGGTGTATAACTGGAACCTGGTGGAACTCAGGGAAGTAGGGAAGGGTGGCAGATCCTGTTGTCACTTGACCTCCCTGATCGTACTCTTTATGGTGAGAATTTCAATACATACACCAATAACCAAAGAGATACTTACCCATGTTGTCAGCAACGTCATCCCTCTGCGCACCTGATGGTGGGGTTTCTGGAAGTGCAAGGGGTAGTTGAGACTGTTGCCAACAAGGACCTGGACCTCATCCAGCTGACAAGGTGGGGTTATGTGGACGGGTTTCCGGTATCAGGAGCCAGACTGGACCATATCTTAATCTCTGGTGATATCTCACAAAAGTTTACTGGATCTCAGGTTCAGGTAACTGATATCTCAGACTACCATATTGTGTATATTGATTGGGACTCTGGTGTCACCCAATGTGCTATGCAACGGTGGGTCATACGACCATCCACATTTCATAACCACAATTGGAAGAAGATGATTGAGAGAGCCATCCTGGCAAAAACCTCCCCCCGGATGGTCCTGGTGCAGTCACCCAGTGACACATGGTTGAGCATCAAAAGGGAGATTCAATAATCCACCATCTCCTTTCAGAGGAGGCAGCAGAACAATGAGCTCACAACACTGCATGCTTTGGAGAAAGAATATAAGAAAGTGACTAAGAAGGACATTCTGAAGTTCAACACTCTTCATTGCCAGATCAAAAAGCTGCAGATGACCATTGAGAAGCGCTGTTGGACCAACACAACATATAAATTCCAATGTAGCTTTAGTACATCTACAAAGGACGGACTATGCAGCCTTGCTCAGTGTCAGAGAGGATCTCCTTTCACTGAGATTGATACAGGGTGTGGTCTAAAATCTAAAGACAAATCTGTGATTAAGAAGAAGATACAGGAGTTCTACTACAGTCTGTATGCTCATGCAGATGTGTATAAGGATGCCCTTTCTTCACTAATGACAGAGGCTGGTCCAGAGCTCACACAATGTCCCCCGGCAATGTGTGGACCTTTGACAGCAGATATCACACTGGAGGAGACTCTTGCAGCCATTAAAGAGTCTTCAAATGACAAAACACCAGGTACAGACTGTATTCCAGCAGATGTGTATAAGCCTATTAGAAATCTGATAGCACCCCATCTGACTAGACTCCTCAACTATGTCCTTTCCTCAGCCACCCAATTTCCTGAGGGGAATGAGGTGTCAATTTGCCTCCTCTTCAAGAACAAGGGTCATGGGAGCAATTTTAAGAACTGGAGACCAATTTTGTTGTCCAATGCGGATTACAAACTGCTGACCTGGATTCTGTCTAACAGAATCATGAAGATTGCAGATGTGATCCTACACCCAATGCAGTTTGGCTTTGTTTGGGGCCGCTTCATCTGGGATAATATTCACATGGTTCAAAATACCCTCCAGAATAGGGTTAAATCAAGTAAGGGCTACCTGCTATTTCTGGACATTGAGAAGGTGTATGATTGTGTATTGTGGTCATATCTCTATGTAAGTATGCGGACTGTAAACCTGCTGGAGGAATGGATCTGTTGGATAAAGATTCTGTACCTGAACCTTCAGGCATGCGTTATTGTCAATGATGACCTGACTGAGAACATTGAAATTTGTCAGGGATTGAGGCAAGGGGATCCTCTGTCTCTTATCCTGTTCAATTTTGCAGCAAACTTGTTCTTGGCAGTTGAAAACACTAGGCTGAGAGGCTTCACTCATCCTAGTCAGAAGGCACTCTGTATGGCTGCCTTTGCAGATGACACCATTGTTAGTCTGACCACAAAGGAGGACTCACAAAAGCTGAAAACCCTTCTGGAGCTCTACCAGAGGGCATCTAATGCAAAGGTTAACATTGAGAAGACAACACTGGTTAAAATAGGTGTGCCAAACTTTTCACCACCGCATGGCCTCACGCCTATCCCAGCCCGTGAAGCCTTTAGACACTTGGGAGTATGGTTCAACTCTATGGATATTGATCTGCCAACCAATGAACAGATTCTCCTTAAGGCTATGGCTAACAAGATCAACGGGTGGCGCCATTTCTAGTTCAATGTAATTGGACGGGTTACCGCCCTAAAGATTTTTGTTTTCTCCAAGATGTGATATGTAGCACACATTGTACCCTTCCCCAAAGCCTTTGAGAAGAAGTTGTCAGCCATGACCCGCAACTTCTTGTGGGGTACTCCCAATATGTCCCCCGTAAAAATGTCAGTGGTCTCTCTTCCCAGGTCAGCAGAAGAACTGGGTCTGATAGATCATGTCCAGCATTGCCAAAGGATGTGGGAGAAAGTACTGAGGGAACTACTGGCTGCCCATACTGATTCACCAGCAGCAGGCAGAGCAGTAAACTGGGCGTGGGCTATCCAGATACTCAACCCTTTGACATTTGGACTAAGACAATGGTTCTTGAAGAGAAAGAGATTCACACACCCCAAAGACACTCCAGAGTATTGGCACTGCTGCTTGGCAATAATGCAAGTCAATGGATGAGAAATCTCTAAGAATCTTTATCCTGCTGGTCCACAGAATTGGGACCTCAAGGGCTTGCATCTGGCAGACAGAAATAGACAGATCAATTACAATCTGGATATGAAGAGCATTGTCACACGCCGGAAGACGGTGGTGTTCAAGTGTGGAAGAAGGTTGTCCAAGACCCAAAGCCCAAGCCAGAATATCCCAAGATGGTTCAAAAGTTGGTAGAAGCTGGCAGACTGGTCACAATCACCCCAAAAAAATGGCTACTATGACACGGGTACCAATTATGACAACATGTGCACAGACTCTGACTTGGAGACTGTTTAACAAGGCCTTCTGGAGTGAATCAACATTCCCAGTGGATCACCCAGTTTGACAGTGTGGGCTGTGTTCATTCCAAGATACCAATTTGGAGCACAGATTCTTTGGTTGCATAGTTGTGTTGCGGTTCTGGACAGAGGTTGCCGCCATGTTGAATCTCTCTGTACACTTTCAGCCAAAGTTTGACATCTTCTTCATGAGGAGTCTCAAGCAGGAACCCCGAGTATTTCAAGCAGTTGCTTATCATCTTGCACTATGGATCATCCACACTACCCATATACATGTGATATTTGACAATGGACCCAACCTGGTATCACTCATGAAGGAGAAATTCTGCTCCCTAATGGACAATACAATGATCTGTACAGACAAATTTGGCCACACAATTCCTGGGAACAGGAAACTTATGGATATCATTGTTGACTTATCCCACCTCATAGTTGAGGGAGTCATACAATGGAAAGACATGCACACAGAGGGCCTGCAGACAGCTACCCCTTCCTCTGGTATCCCTCACTTCCCTCCCCCCAAGGCTGTGTTTCCTTTTAAATGCCGTCTCTGAACCCTAATAAACCTGTGTTTCCCTTAGAAAAAGATATCATAAGCAGCAGAAGCTTATCCATAGAAACCATCCCTTGTTCAAATATCTTCACCAAACAGTTAACAAATGATAAAATAAAATTATCTCACACAATAAACAATTTTTTTAAAGGAAACATAATTTTATTTGAGTTCAAAGACAACATTAAAAAGTAATGTGGCTATTAGGGAGTTGGGGAAGATTTATTGAAGGGGGCAGGACTTGGCAAATGCAATGGTTGATACCAGGTCATTGTAAATTCACTGTCCCCTTTGGCTTTGGATTACAATATTTTCCCTCATTGCACTAAGAAGAGCCCCCAAATACCAGCCAAGCCACTTAATTCTTTAGTGGATTTGGCACACACTGTAGACAAAAGATTTGTATTAGCTTACCCTGCAGATCATCCAGCCTTTGTTGCTCCCCCTGGGAAAAAACACTGGTTAATTTGGACTACTTATTGGCTTGGTATTGTCTGCTTTTGAAAACAATTAGAAATAGCCAATCAAGTGCTGCACATTGACGTCCACAAAGTCAAATGATTCACAAATGTCTAAAGCCAACACCAGTCAATCAGATGATAGCTCAGAAATTAGCATGAAACCTTTCAGTCCTCCTGGATTGGGCCAGCAAAATTTCTCCCCTAGCCAATTGGATTCAGGTCAGGTGGTCATTTGACCCCCAATTTGCAAAAATCCCCCTTTTAACTTGGCAAGGGGACTTTCAGTGTAAGATTACACAGTAAATGTGCTATTTTACAAGTTGTGTAGGTTCATAAAGACAGAGGTAAGGTTCTTTTGTTTGGTTTAGTCTGTGTTGAAACTGAACCAATAAAAGTTCAGTATTTGATTTGGGGAAGACAACAGTCCAATAGAAAAGACAGGAATAATAAAAATAAGGTATCCTTTATTGGTTGTTATTGTGATTAATATACCATATGGGAAAAGCCACAAGGCCACCAGGGGGTGGCATAGTGGCAGGTTCCATATAAGGTTTGGGACCGTGGAATAATCTGTGCGGGGATCAGCAAGTCAAATTGGCAATGCTTCTAATTAGGAGATAATGCCTGCAATTCAACATTGCCATCAGATTGATCCATGCTGTTTAATACGTCCTGAGGCAACTCATTGAGAGCCCCCTGCGTATGGTAAGATATGTTAGCAGGCAAGAAAGTAAACTCAGTTGCAACACCCCCTCTTGCCCCCTGTTTGTTGTCAGACACCAAGATCAGAGATTGGGAGAGATCTGGAAAAGTTGCATGAACAACCTTTGTGTGGGGATGGTACAACAGGGGCGCAAGCAATTGTGGTGGAGCTTTTTGGTGTTTCATTGGGCATTTTCAAGTTGATAGGTGTGGTTGTCATAGACCACAGCTATTTTGAAGGGGCCCAAGTGAGTGGGCTCTAATTTAGCGGAATTGGGGTCGAGGGCCTAGATGGGGTTACCTACAGTGTATCTTGCCTTGAGGTGCTTTGTTTCTCCTTGATCCGCTGATGTTTAATGTCACAAGCCTTGTGTCAGGGATTCCTGCCCTGAATTCATTAATCTTATGGATAATATGGTTAATAATACCAAGGTACAGAAACACAACAACAAAGTATTTGACACTAGTTTGTATTCTAGCTTTGAATCCAACAGGAATCAAACCCAGAACCCTAAAAAAGGACCCAGTGTTAGTACAGAATCAACTATCCAACTTACTTTACCTATTTATGTTAACCTGATTGATTTGGTTTTTGCTTTCAAACTTTAATTCAAGTGCAAAAAGGTTAATATTATAAGTGATAACGTCACTTACTGCTCTGCTTCTGATTGGCTGCACAAATCAGGCTTGACGCTCTGAGACCCGCTTTTCCTATCTTTAGTTCAAGCTCTGTACTTGAATTCCAGTGATCTTCTTCTTAATCACCACTTAATTAAGATTAACATTGTGGCTTATTCTTGGCTCCTCTATACACACCACATTACCATGCATATTATTAAGCATCAGCCTTATCAGCACATGAAACAGGTATTATTTTAATCATAAATTTCATGCAAATCCCTTTTTATTCCCCAATAACCACTTAAATATTCCAGCCTCCATTTTGAGGCTATTTAAGTGGACAACCATTATCCATTCTTGTAAATTCACTGCCACCTTTGGCCTTGGATCAAACCGCTTTTCCCTGCCGCACAAAAAAGGGGCAAAAATAACAGCCAAGTCACTTAATTCTCTAAGAGATTTAGCCCATACTGTTGATGAGAGATTTGTCCTACCCTACCCTGAAGATCCCCCAGCTCCAGCTGTTCCAGCCTGGAAATAAACGCTGGTTAATTTGAACTATTTGTTGGCTTGGTGTTGCCCTCTCTTAAAAACTATCAGGAACGCCCAATCAAACGACGCCACATCTAGAACCAGAAATTCAATTAAATCTGAGCTTGCTGAGGAGCCCCCCCCCAGCCAATCAGGTGAAGCTGAAGAAATTTCCCTGAAACCCTCTAGCACCCCTGGACCTGGCCAGCAAATTTTCTCCCTTGACCAATCAGATGCAGTATCTGTGGCCATGTCACTCCCTTCTAGCAACACTCCCCCTTTTTACAATGCCAGGGGACTTTGAGTCCCCTGCTTGTCAATTTTTAAATCATTAAAGACACTGGAAACAGTTGCCTAAATTTGTTTGATTTTACTTGGTTGACTCTGTTTGGGGTCTCATGTATCTTTATTTGAAGTGTTAGTCAATTTCATTATAAGTCTTACCTTATTGTTGTCTTTTTCAAACCTGGCCATCCTTTTGAAGCCTTTAATCATAGGGTTTTTACTTAATCATTGTCTCTGTGGTTTACGCTTTCAAAACCCCAGTTTGAAATTCAAAATTCATTTAAAATTTTGTATAAATCTTACTTCAAATTTAAGGTTTTCCTTTATTTTACTGGTTGCAAACCTGCTTCACGCCTCTTTAATTACCCAAGCTACCCAAAGTTGTTACCAAGGCCCCCACTAGATTTCTGCTGCTCTGGACCAGTTTTTTTTGTGTGACTTACCAATCATCTCAATTATTTATTACTTTGAGTTCAAAAAATTGCACTGTTGTACACCAAATTTTGTGCTTTTTGCAACTATGATCCTCCCAGTCCTAAAATTTGTGATGTTCACCTTGGCGCCTTTTGTGATCCTTCTTTGAACAACTGCCCCTGATCTGTGGCCTCAATTTTTGACTTCTGCACGCCTTATGGGTACCAACTCCTGCACCTTCCTGGTGAAATACTTGTCTCAGGAGAGACAATTGTCAAGGGTCTCACCTGTGATGATTTGGACTTTTCTACCGTAGACAACGTTGTGGCTGCCCCCTCTTTGGAGAAAACTTTGGTTTCTACCCCTAGCTTGGAGAGAAACCACTTGGCATTCCACCAAGCTCCTGTGAAGTTGCCCTCTGCCCACACCTGTATGCCCTGGTTGTTTGCTGGGCTAGCGCTGATGGGGTTTAATGCCTACTCCCCTCAGTTGTCTCTGGAACCTCCTTTCTCTCCCCTCTCTGAGCGGCCATCCCAGTACTCCACTGGGCAGCATCCTGGTGGTTTACCTCACCGGGATGGGAGCCAAACTTAGTTAGTTTAGCCCCCCTCTCTCATAATTCTACTTGTTCCAACAATAAAGACTTTTCTTGTATTAAGTTTGAGTATACTTACATTTAAATCCCTTTATTGAAGCCATGTAGGGAAAGTTCTTCCTTTTATGGTTTCTAGCATCTTTCCTACCTGTGGTGTTGACCTTAGAAAATCTCACTCCAACCACAGACTGGCACAATTTCTCCTCAGAAAATTCTCACCAGAAGAAGTCTGTGGCCCATGATTGGTTCAAGTATCCCTCAGGCCACTGGGGCAGAAAGTTCCACTATAGTTGTGCTTCCCCTTCTCCTTCTCCTATCAAACTTTTACTGGTTAAGCCCAACATGTCGTTCTACTTGTTGACATACCTGATAGGGTACTAACTGTTGGGCCGCTTCAGTTTTATGATGAGAAAATTTGCCTATCTGTGCCATTTTGGACATCTGGCTATGATCACAGTACCCATTGGTTTGGTCATTGCAGGACTTAATATAGGGGCTTTGGATTACCAGATTTGGAACTTGTTCCCTCTCAAGTGGGCCCCTGACACCTTGGCACACTACTGGCATAGGGAGGGAGTAGGTACCAGGTGTCATGAATGACATTTCAATACTTGTATTGAAAACCTGTGAATTGAAACCCAGGTCTCAGAAAAGCCTTATATTGACCAGAGTAGACAGGAAACTGCCCAACTGCCAGTTGGGTCAAACCCTGGACCATCAGAGATAGATGACCCCAAACAGGGGAAACAGAAACCTGCCAACCTGCCAAGCGTCAATACTGGAGGTTTGAAATCAACATCAGAGACCCTGGAATCAAACCCTGACCCTCCAAAGACTACTCAAGTCACACAAAGTGGACAAAAACCCACCAACTTGTTAAATTGCAAACCCAAGTTGACAAGTTACTCTGAGACCCGCCAGTCTCCCAAGGACAATTCCCTGTATGGCCATCAGATTGCTGCCAACCTTGCACCACCAAAGATCCAGACCTATGCAGAGGTTGTAGCTTGCCTTAAGAAGGTTAAAACAAAACCTACTGCTAACTCTGCCAATGACTGCCATCAGCTGCCAGTCTTTTGTCCAGAATGGGTAGTACAATTGAACTACTCAGACAATGTGGTAAAAAGTAGCGGTGGAACAAAGCATTGCCACTTTTGTTCACCAGAGCAGGTACAGCCTGGATCTGCCGCCCTCAAGACTCTAAGCCAAGATTCATGCCCTGCCAGTGCCTTGTATGTGAACCTGAACCCTGCAAAAATTGAAGAAGCAAAAACTCATGGTATAAAAGCCCTGGCAGTATGGTGATGACCATATTGTCATTTTCAATAATAAAGTTTTATGAACCTTTGGGTTGAAAAAATCTTACCTTATCTAGTCTTAGTGATCTTTCATCTTAACTCTGGCCAAGTAGACTATCAGGCAACCGCTCTCTCTGGAGTCTAACCTGCCAACCCTCCCCAGGCACTATACAGTCCCCCAGGAGCCTTCTTTGAACCTGTGCATTTTACCAAATACCCGCCCAACCCCACCTACACAGAGTACAACTTGGAGACTATCCTCATTGCCAATCCCTTGGCAAAGACTAGAGAAACTGAATACATAGGACATGGAGAAAAGAAAATTGAGGTGCCATCAAGATTGTTCAAAGACAAGTACAGTTATCTGCCTGCCTACTTTGTTCTCATGACTCCACCCTTAATCCCGCAACCCAACCACACAATGAAGACCCCCACCGCAGCCAGGGCTACATCCACCCAACTGTTTGGAGTACTCTACATTACTTTGATAGGAATGATAGACACTATGGCAACCAATTCAGGGCCCTGGTCTTTGCTTGGGTAATCTGTATCCTATATTATCAAGTTAGCACCCATCCTATGGTAGGCATTACCCTCTGACCCAGCCGTATTCTGTCCTGAGCCAGCCAATGTATCTATCTATGCCTGGCTTCCTGACACCAGGGGAGGTTTCCTGGGAACCATGGATTGTAATCTCCCCTGCTCTACCCCCATCAAGCCATCAGGGGTCCCAAAGGCCAAGGTACTGGGACTAAAACTGGTGCCCCTATTAATTTTCACCCATAAAATGAGTAAGGTGATAGGCAGATGTTTGGTTCAGGCAGTATTAGGATGATCCTACAAAAGCTTGATAATTAGTTGGGTTAGAGAACTATTTAAGCGCTCCACGCGCCCGTTGGCTTGAGAATGATAGGGGGTTATGACTACTTGTTAAAGGATGTTCTTGGCACAAAATGCCTTCATTACGTGCCCTACAAGCTCAGGCTCATCATCTGTGATAAGGCGCTTGGGTCGTCCAAAGTGGGCACAATTTTCTTTGCAATGAAGCAAGTGATAGTAGTGGCAGTATGATTGGTGGTTGTCTACTCTACTGACCAATAATTAAAGTAGTCAATGGCTGTCATGATGTATTTATTGCCCAGCCTGTCTTCAGGAAGAGGTCTCACAATGTTAAGAGCCCACTGTTTAAAGAGTTTTGTGGCCTTGATGGGCAGAACCAACTTGGGGGTGCAGGTTTAGACATGTTTTTTTGTACAACACACACGTCTCAAGGAGTTTCAAGATGTCTTGACGCATTTGGGGCCACCAGACCTTACGCTTCATGATTTCAAAGAGTTTACATCCTCTGATATGGCCTAAGATGCAGTGATAGTGTAGTATGGTGTCTCCTTGCTGCGTGGTGGGAATATAAGAGGTCTTTTTACCTGCCTCTGCCTGACAGCAAACATTGCCAGTGTCAGTGGTTGTTGTGTTCTGAGGCGCGGCACAGACACACAACAGGAAATCCTAACCTTAGGATTGAATTTGTACTAAGTCTTGGTTAGATGACAGGAAAGGCTATGTGATTACCTTGCGGCCCTGGAAGTATAATCTTTACTAGTTGTGGCTAGAGAGAGACGCAGAAGTACTTGGAGACACACAGACAAAAATGTGAATATAACTTAATTTTTATTGGTGAATATAAAATGGAATATATAGTGGTTAGGAATATCACAAAACACTACCAGGACAGTAGGATCACTCACCACAAACATAAGTGGGGCAAGTGAGATGCACAGAGTCAAAAAACCAAACAATTGTATTTTCTGATTCAGTCATCAACTTATTTTGAGAGGCAAAAGCAAAAGCAAGAGATTTGTCTTTGAAATGGCTCACTGAAGGCAAAATTGAAACATGGTGAATAGCAGTATTCATGACATTGCCCTCTTCTAGATTGGCCTTAGGAGGGTGGTATTTACAAAGGAGCTTTGTGTGAACCCTAGCAAAAAGATGGCCACTGGAAAAGAGCTTTACAGTGTATTTGGACCCTTGTTTAAAGGTCACTTCTAAAGGGCCAATTCACAGAGAGTTCAACTTATGTGCACAACCACTTACTCTGTGTTGGTAGTAAAAAACATGATTTCCAACATCAAATTCAGGCAGGGGAGAGTGTCTAGCATTATTAGGAGAAAGCTCAAGCATCTTAGTCTTGCAGGCAGAAGCGTAGGCAGTGGCCTGTATATCAATTATGCGGTTGACTAAATTATTGATGTGGTTGTCAGGATTCATGGCTTTATCAGAGGTAAGCAGGGGCCCCCCAAGAGCGAGAGGGTAGTAGCCTCTTGCCCATATAGTATGGCAAAATGAGAGTCTCCAGTGATGCAATGTTTGCTAAGGCAGTACGTAAAGAGAGCAACAGGTAAGTATAGGTCCCAGTTGGCAGTATCAGAGTAGGTAAGCTTCCTCATGATAGAGACCAGTGTTAAATTTGTACGCTAACTGTGAAAATTGGGGAGCAGGTTAAGAGGAAATAAAACCAAGCTCTCAACCACAATAAAATTGCAGTTTCAGCAACAACCAAAGGATTGCTGCCAACAATTCCTGGGAGGCCAAAGGGGAGAAGGAATCAACTGAACACAAAAAGCAACAGGCAAAACCAGAAGGCCAAATTAAACTAACAAATTTAAAACTTTATTAGAGTAAAGAATGATGAAGCAAGGTCTTTTACAACACTTGCACTCATTTAAGAGATGTGATAGGATTAGGGTGATAGATTGAATATCACAAACCAATTGACCAATGATATGAGCAGATACAAATGTATTTCTTGAGGCAGAAAGAACTTGAAAAATTTTGAATAGACAGTTGAAAACTGAACCAACTAACATCAGGAATATGCTTTGGATGCAATTACCACTGCTCCTGGCCTCTCTTGCACATGATATTTAACCAGAGATGTCTCTTGGGTGGGTTAGGCAGGGGCATCTTCAGAATAATTCTAAAATATTAAATTGATGGCCTTTCTTGGGCTTTTTCAGTAACCTTTCAGATAAATATTCAAACATAATTTGGTAGAAATTCCCAAGCATTTGGCAGGAATTGAAGTGGAGACCTAAGGGAGAGGCGTAACTTTACATTATCATTTCCTATTAAAGAATTAGGGGACCAGCCAGGGACTAGAGCATGAAAGAGTCACCAGCCAACTTAGGAGACCTTCAATTTGCTAATATGGAAGGTAGTTATAAGGAAGGCTTTCATGAGGCACATATTTTTGGAGGGATCAGATTGGACATTCTTTCCAAGCAACAATAGGGAATTGTTATTGGTGTTCACACTTAATTTTGAGCATCCTGAACAACTACTATGCAGCCATGATAAGGAAGGTCACAGGAAGGACGAGACAAAATAAATTTGCCTCTGCTAGGACCAAAAGGGCGGGACAGGGTGCAAGGGCAGGAAGAAAACACCAAAGCCAGGGGTGAGCTAACCAGACTGATAGCCGACATGAGACTAAATCTCATACAATCTTATATTTCAAGATGCCAGCCAAATAAGGGTAGGGGCACCACTGGCCAGAAAAAAGAAAAAACAGGGATATGGGGAGAAGGAAAAGACATGCAGAGCTCACAGTGTTTTAGTTTTATTGCAATATGCCAAACCATAGAGTCTCAAAACACCAAGAGGCTCAGGGGCCAAACAGAAGCTACTGACAAGTTGGCAGCAGCAAAATAAATTGCCTAGGTGATTTGAAGACAAGATTTTCTTTTCCAGAAGTCAGAAAATCATACACTCCCAGTCCAAGCACTTTCAGAGGTACTATTCAATCAGCTTTTGTCAAAAAAGTGAGAAGCTCTTGGATTATAGGATTATACTTCAAATTGGATGATTTGGATAGAACTTCAAGGGAGATGGTTTGGATAAAATTCCAAATGTGATGGTTTAGATTAACTTCAAATGGGGTGGTTTGGGTGTGAACTTCAAGTGGAATGGTTAGATTGAACTCTAAATGTAATGCTTGATTTGAATTCCAAATTGGAAAGTTTGGATCGAATTCCAAATTGGATGATTTGGATTGACTTCAAATAGGATGATTTGGATTAAAATTCAAGTGTGCTAGTTTGAAATGAACTTCAACTGCCGCCCAGTTGCACTGGTTGACTAAGAAACCCAGGGAGCAAGCCAGCAGAACCACAATTATAGGTCAAATAAAAACCATGAAGTAATCTGTATGCCAAGATAGCTGATGATGCAAGGAAAACCATGCAAGCTAAGGTAAAACAAAAACAACAGGAGAGTAAGCTAGGCCAGGGAAGGAAGAGACAAGCCTCAAAGAGGCGCAGATGAGTTGTGGATGAAGCAAGATGCAGCAACTAAACTTTGGACTCAAACATTTCCAATGTGATAGTCAAAAAATTGAAACTGCAAGTCCAACCAGTAGCAAAAGACTCAAATGCCTGAAAAATGGCTTCATCATTATGTGAGAATTGGGGAGCAGGTTAAGAGGAAATAAAACCAAGCTCTCAACCACAATAAAATTGCAGTTTCAGCAACAACCAAAGGATTGCTGCCAACAATTCCTGGGAGGCCAAAGGGGAGAAGGAATCAACTGAACACCAAAAGCAACAGGCAAAACCAGAAGGCCAAATTAAACTAACAAAGTTCAAACTTTATTAGAGTAGAAAATGATGAAGCAAGGTCTTTTACAACACTTGCATTCATTTAAGGGATGTGATAGGATTAGGGTGATAGATTAAATATCACAAACCAATTGACCAATGATATGAGCGGATACAAATGTATTTCTTGAGGCAGGAAGAACTTGAAAAATTTTGAATAGACAGTTGAAAACTGAACCAACTAACATCAGGAATATGCTTTGGATGCAATTACCACTGCTCCTGGCCTCTCTTCACATGATATTTAACCAGAGGTGTCTCTTGGGTGAGTTAGACAGGGGCATCTTCAGAAAATTCTAAAATATTAAATTGATGGCCTTTCTTGGGCTTTTTCAGTAACCTTTCAGATAAATATTCAAACATAATTTGATAAAAATTCCCAAGCATTTGGCAGAAATTGAAGTGAAGGCCTAAGGGGGAGGCGTAACTTTACACTAACTGCCCCATTGGTGGAAGAATTGTAGAAGGCAGAGAAAAACCGGTGTGATCCCAAAGCTTTGACAACAGAGGTCACCAGCTTGGCATTAAAGTTAGTCCCATTATCTGAGAGCAACACTTGAGAACAGCCATGGCGGTAAAAAACATCTTGTAACAGGAAGGAAAGCAGTTGTCTTAGCTGTGATGTCCTTTGTAGGGCGAGCCTCAACTCACTTGCTGAAGTGATCAACAGCAATCAGAATAAAGCAACACTCAGAACATAAGTGGGGGAGAGGACCTACTGCATCAATGCTGACAGTATGAAAAGCATGTTGTAGGGTAACTAATTTGAACTTGTGGGCAGCAGCTCAAGGCCTCTGCAGCTGGCAGCTGTGACAGCTAGCTATGACGTCTGAGATCAGTAAGCAAATATTCTCCCAGAAGTAATTCTTTTAAAGCCAGTCAAAGGTCTTGGCAATGCCTTCATGCCCAGTCTCTTTATGAGCTTGCAACATCAACAAAAGGCAAAGACTGGGATGTACATAAGGCAGATACTGGTCTTGTATCTTCTTGAAGAGCTGATTATTGCATATGAGGGCATCTTTGGATAGCTTAGACAAGGCCAATTGTACTTATTTTGTCTCACTTTTCCAAGAAGAAAAGTACCCAATTAGTTTGTATAGCCAATCAGCCTCTGCAGGATGCAAAGCAAAAATGGGCATTCTGGAGAGCCTATCAGCATTCTGGTGTTGAATTCCAGGGCAATGGAGCACAGTAAAGCCATATCCTTGTAGGCGTAGAGCCCATCTAGCTAGGCGCCCTTCAGGCTTCTTAAGCTGTTGTAACCACTTAAGTAAAGTGTGGTCAGTGACAACTGTGAAGTGGGTATCATATACATAGTGACAAAACTTCTTGACTGCATGCAACACGGCAAAACACTCCTTCTCTGTGACGTTATAATTCTTCTCATGCTTGTTTAACATGCAGAAAGTGTAAGCCACAGAATGGTCTACACCCTTGTTGTCTAGTTAGGCTAGAAGAGCTCCAATAGCAAGATTGCTAGCATCAGTGTATAAGATGAACTCCTTATTGTAGTCAGGATACACTAGAATGGGAGCTTCTTTGAGTTTTTGCTTAAGGGTCTCAAAGGCTTGCTGCTGACTGGCAGTTCATTTAAAGGAACATTACGTAACAGCTGGACTAGAGGTTCACTAGTATTGGCAAAGTCAGGAATAAACTGTTTATAGTAGCCCATCACCCCTAAAAAACTTGTATCTCTTGCAGGTTGGTGGGCAGAAGCATTTTATTGATGGCTTCAACCTTCTTAGTCATAGGGAAAATCCCTGTCTGGGTTACTTCATGGCCCAAGAATTCAAGACACTCTTTGAAGAAAGCGCACTTGGAAGGTTTTAGCTTGAGGCCAGCTTTTCAAATCTTTATGAACACCACTTTGAGATAAGCCAGGTGATTGGTAAAGGTAGCACTGAAAACTGTTATATTGTCCAAATATACTAGGACACATGCCAGCTTCAAGTTGCAGAGGATGGAGTTTATGGCTCTTTGAAAGATAGCCAGGGCATTGCAGAGTCCCTGTGGCATGCAAGCAGGCTCAAAAAGCCCTTCAGATGTAATGAGTGCGGCTTTTTGGCAATCCTTGGGGGATAGATCAACTTGTCAGTATCCAGATGCCAGATCCATTGTAGAAAAAAACTTAGAACCTCCAAGACGTCAAAGAGCATCATCAATACACGGCAAGGGATACAAGTCTTTCTTAGTCAAGGAGTTTAATTGGTGGTAGTCTATCACAATACAATGACTTCTATCTTTCTTCTTTAGAATGAGTAGCAGGGATGTTCAAGGACTTTGAAAAGGTGCCAGCAGCCCAGCGTTCAACAGTTGTTTGAGCTCTTTAGATACCTGGGCGTCCTTCACGCAACTGCGGCAATATGGTTTAGCACAGAAGGAATGAGCGTTGCCAGTGTCAATCTGATGAATAACACCTTTGGTTAACCCATAGTTGGTACTGTTTTTTGCAAAGATGTCAGAAAATTGGTCTAGCAAGTCTAGTACCTCTTTCTGTTGAGCCGGGAACAGCTGTGTAAAGTCTTGCGCAGTGAACAGGGATGGGACTTGGGGTTCATCCTCATGTAGGTTAAAATCTTGGAATGTGCCAAAGGGATAAAGAGACAGGACATCAGGAGCACTCAACAACTTGCCATATCTGACTACTTGCCCCCTAGATACGGTCATGAAAAGTGCAGTCAGTTTGGCTATCAACAGTTGAGCAGGGTTCTTATGGGAGACATCTAGGATCCCAGGACAGAGATAAGGCTTGTTGCACCTTAACAAGGGGGGAGAGTACAACTCCAAGAAGGTTTGTTCAGGTAGTTTATATGATATCTGGGAGTCTAGGATGGCCTGAGAGCCAGGGGGGATGATGACAGCAGACGTGGCTAGGAGAGGGATCCCTTCAGACGCAGGACAAGCCATGGGTGGACATTTCATTTTTGAAGAGTGGGTGCAATATTTGAGGTTAAAAACCCCAGTAAGATATTCCAAGGCGCATGTCTTGAGACGTTTTCCGGGAGCTTTAACCGGCTCTTCAAATATCAGAGGAACTTGATATCCCAGAATAGAGAGGTAACCATCTTTTAAGTTGATTATCCCATTATATTTCCTAAGAAACTGGATGCCAATTAAGAGATTGTAACTCTTGTTTTCCAAGACAACTGCTGGTGCAGCTAGGAGAAGCTTGCCAAACTGCATGAGTAGAGCAGAGTATGCCTCTATGGCGCAGATCATAGACAGTCCAGCTGTGCCATATGTCTGGTGATAATTAAGGTCAGGGGCAAGTTTGAGTTTCTTCACAAGCTTGGAGGAGACAACATTGACTGGCAAGTCAGTGTCTAGAACAGCCTTGATCTTCACTTTTTGAATGAATATCTCTACTCAAGTGATATGCAACCAAAGGATGGGAGGACAGCCAAGATATCTTAAGCCTCTGCTAGTTCCGTATACCAATTCTTAATCATGCATCTTAATCCTGGGAACTTCTTATAAACAGTTTGGAGAGAGAGAAAAACAGATACATTCTTGAAGATAGCATCAGTAACCTTGACAGCTTCTACTGACAACTCCACTAGCACAGGAGACCTCTTAGCCTGAGTGAGGTAAGGGAAAGAGACAACTTCTTTGGATTCAGGCAAAGGCTTTGCGGTAGTTGTAGTCTTTCCTGATTGCAACTTATAGGGGACTATAATGGTCTCAGGGACAGCCAGGACAGAGTACCCATATGCGTCGGTGTCGTCAGTATCAGAGTCTTCCAGGTCAGAGCCGTCAGAGATATTGTGAAACAAGAGGAACATAAAAGGAGCCTCATTTCAGAAGGCTCAGAGTCAGCTATAGAGGGAGGGATTGAAAGAGACTGAAAAGAACTGTCAACCAAGAGCGTCTCTGCCTCTAGGTTGGCTGTTCTTTTCCCGCCTGCTCTTTTAGATCAGCTCCTTCAACCCGTGGGTTGGTGCAGACTTGAGAATGATGACCTATCTGACCACAGTTGTGAAAACCTTGGCGTCAAGGAGGATTTTGCAAGTTTATGGTAAGAATACAAGACCCATGGGAAGACAAACCAGAGTTAGAAGTATCTCAACCTTCCCTAACAACTGCTCCAGAATGGGTAAGGTACATATCCTGTAACAGCGTCTTTATGCTCTTCATGGAGGAAAGCATAGTCTTATGAGCTTTGAAGTGAAGGCACAGAAGCTGGTTAACTTTGAGGGCTTGAGCGCAAGCCATGTAAGCTTTGTGGGCTTTCAATTATCTGCTTGTTATCAGTTGCTGTCCTTCTATGTAAAATCAGTCTGCAAACTCAGCTAGTGTCTCTTTAGGCTTGAAAGCAATATGCATAAAGACGTTCTTCTTTACTTTCAGGCTAAGGTCACCACAAAACTTGTCAATCAGAAGCTGCTTCATATCTTCCCAGGTCTCAATGGTGGGCAGTTCTGGCACAACTACCTCTTGGCAGGTTGGGTGTAAAAAGGTCAGAATGTGTTTCTTCTTGACTTCATCCAAGGCTCTTCTCATGGCAGTTTTGTAGATAGTTAAGAAAGCTGCAATGATCAAGGTTCTGGGGTCAAAGAATTGCTTAAAGGTAGGCTTAAAATGTGCTTCTGGAGTTGGACCACCATTGTTGCTATCAAGTACGTTTATACGCGGGAAGAACTCTGCTTTGGATTCAGAGGGGGGCTGTCTAGCCCACAGCTGAAGAAAACTCTCTTCAAGGGTAGTCAGGGTCTCAACAGCGCGGGCACCTGCATTGACAGCTTGAGTGGTCTGTTGTGCAGTAGCATCTAAGCGTTGACCTTGGGTGGTCACTATTGTGGAGAGCTCAGCCAGTCAAGAAGTAAGGGATGGCCCCACTGAGAGACAAGGGGCAAACCTGTTGTTCACAGAGTCAATCACGTCATTCATCTTTTGTACGTCTCTATCCAGTTCAGTATGGTCCCCCTTTAATTAATCCACCTTGTTAGCTAGGGCAATTAGTTCCCTAGCACATTGGATCCAAGGGGCTCCTGGTAAGCCAGGACAGCAACCATCTTCATCAACAACCCCAACTGGACTAGCAGCAGTTGCCATCATCTCACGTAGGGTGGCAAGTTCTTGCTTTAGCTCTACAACTTGAGCAGTCAACTCAAGTACCTAGAGGTCAGGTTGAGGAGCCTCAGTAGGACGTTCTTGACTGTGAGTAGTTGTATGTAGCTCTCAAATAGCGTCCCATATTCTCTGCTCTCAATCTGCCAAGTCATCAGAAGGGGGAGAGGGCAGAACATCTTGCTTGGGCGTAGATAGTTCATTCACTTGACTCTGGAGTTTGGCTATAGTAGCAGCAGTGGCAGCTCTCTCTTGCTCAAATACTGTACTGAGTTCATTAAGGCCACTAGCAGCAAAGTCTGCTACTTGCTGTAGTTGCTCAAAAGAATATGTGCTGAATGCATTGAGCTGCTGCACAAGTTACTCAAAGTCAGAGAGGTAAGCGTCCAAGGTGGAATCTACTTGAGTTTGCCATGGTTTTTCTAGCTGGTGAAACTTATGTAGACGCTCTCTCACGTACTTGGGGATGGACTGGCACATACATTCAAAAGAGTTAACCAAACAAGTCTGGGAGGTAATAGAGTCACATTGATTGTCAGATACCAAGGAAAACAGGGAATGGATCCACTGTTGGTAGGCAGCAAACTGATCCCAGTGATAAGTAACTGCTGCTTGTAGAGACAAGATTTCTTGGACGTGGAGCCCCAACACCATTTGATGGTGGGCCAAGGCAGGCTGCACAAAGGACAATAGTAAGTGCTCAGCGGAGCTAGCTGCTGAGAGGAGATGCTGTGGAATTTGAGGAGCCACAATCAATTCATAGTATTCCACTTGACTGAACTGCAGCTGAAGGCAAGGGATGGCTCCTTCACGGGCTATCCCAAGGGCTACCACCATGACTTGTTCCAAGTCAGGGGTACCCATGGGGTAAGCAACTAGGTGGGGACCATTCCCAAGGTTCAGTATAGTGGGGGTAATAGGTGGGTTGGCAATATCTTCCTCAATATGAGGGCTAGTAATTTCAGGTGAAGTCAGCTCTTGTATAGGCGGAGGCAAAGGACCTGAAAATGTGGATGTAAAAGAGATAACCAAGGGGCTTACAGCCCCTGTAGTGAGCACCATTTTTGTTGTGTTCTGAGACGCGGCACAGACACACAACAGGAAATTCTAACCTTAGGATTGGATTTGTATAAGTCTTGATTAGATGACAGGGAAGGCTATGCAATTACCTTGCAGCCCTGGAAGAATAATCTCTACTAGTTGTGGCTAGAGAGAGGCGCGGAAGTACAGAAGACACAAAGACAAAAATGTGAATATAACTTAATTTTTATTGGTGAATATAAAATGGAATATATAGTGATTAGGAATACCACAAAACACTACCAGGACAGTAGGATCACTTGCCACCAGCATGAGTGGGGAGAGTGAGTTGCGCAGGATCAAGAAACCAAACAATTGTATTTTCTGATTCAGTCATCAACTCATTTTGAGATGCAAAAGCAAGAGATTTGTCTTTGAAATGGCCCACCAAAGGCAAAATCAATACATGGTGAATAGCAGTATTCACAACAGTGGTGAACTGGCTTTTGTTGTCCTTCAGTTTGGAAATAGTCACAGAGTTGAGGCCTTGTAGCAGGTAGCCTCAGGGCGCAGGTAGAGCATGGGCCAGTCTGGGTTTAAGCCGGCATCTCCTGTGATGGACGCTATATACATTCTGGAGAGGGTTTTGGCTGTGAAAAGTTCCTTCCCAGGTTTGTACTTGATGCGCAATTTATAGGGGGACAGGCGCTCAACCCATCCTGATTGACGTCAAGTTAAGGGTGACTGAGTGTTGAAGTACTGGAGCAATTTGTGGTCTGTTAGGGTGCATGGTGAAAAAGTGGCTCCCTTCAGGTAACAGTGCCATTTCTTGATGCAGTGCACAATTGCTGCTAACTTTATATCATGTATAGGGCACTGTTGCTCTGAATTAGTAAGCTTCCTGGATTTGTAGGCCACATGAAGTAAGACACCCTTGTCAGTCTCCACCCTCAGCACACCCCCTATGGCCCTGTCAGATGCATCAGTCTCAAGTTTGTACTGGCAATTTCAATTGGGAAATTGCAATACAGGTGCAGTTGTGAGTCTCTGCTTCAACATATCAAAGGTGTAAGAGAGGGGGGCTAAACTAACTAAGTTTGGCTCCTATTCCGGTGAAAGGAACCACCAGGATGCTGCCCAGTGAAGAACTGGGATGGCCGCTCTAAGGAGAGGTCAGAAGGAGGACACTGGGGACAGTTGAGGGAAGTAGGAGTTCAATCCCATCAACACAAGGCCAGTGATTACCCAAGGAGCACAAGAGGCAACAGGAGGAGGAATCTCAAGAACCTCAGGGGGGACCAAAGCGCTCTCATCCAGGCTGAAAAGGGGAGGCACTGATGTTTTCTCTCCCTTGGTGGGGGTGAGATATAATCAACAACATTCAAATCTAGATCATCATATGTCAAGCTTTTCACCACGGCCTCTTCAGAGAGGAGGAGACCACTAGGAAAATTTAGAAGGCTAGAAGGGTGGTCCCCCACAAGCCAGGCAGAAGAAGTGATCTTTGACCACAAGTCTGGCAAGGCCAACCAAAGGAGTAATAAGAACAGAGCCAAGGAAAACACAACAAATTTTAGCACAGGGAGTATCATTGTTGTGATCTCCTCAAAATTTGGAGAAGATATATAAAGTTTCTGTATGACAAACAATAAAAAAATGAGTCACAGGGGCAGCCACAAGCAGAAGACCAAAAGAAGCAGCAGAGCAGGTTTGAATGGCTTGGGCGTGGTCTCAGAGGTCTTGGATCTCAAGAAAAGGCAAAAACAGGTTCAAAAACAGTAAATTTAAAGAAAAATCAGAATAACAGTAGAAATTATAATGAGATTTAAATAGAATTTGAAGTTTGAAGGCGATTTTTGAAAGCAAAAGCAAATGAAGTTGACAACTATACGCCAAAGCCTCTTTGGAAGAGTCCAGAGGAGTTCCTGGGTTTGAAACTGGGGAGTATAAGGTAAGCAAGACAGAAACTACTAACACTTTAATTTTTAGATAATAGGAACCAGGAACAGGGTTCCAAACAACCAAAGTACTAAAAATCAAATACAAAGTGCAAACAAATTCTAAGCTTTAACAAAATTCACAATTGACAAGCAGGGGATCCAAAGTCCCTTGGCATTGTTAAAAGGGGATGAGTTGCTGGGAGATGGTCACCTGACTTTCTTGTGTTGCATGTGATTGGCTGGGTGATAAAATTTGCTGGCCAGAGCCAGGGGTGCTGGAGAGTTTCAGAGTAATTTCCGCGGATCCACCTGATTGGCTGGAAGACAACTCAACCAGTTCAGGTTCATTTGAATTTCTGGTCCTATATATGACATCATTTGATTGGGCAGTCCTGATTGTTTTTAAGAGAGGACAATAACATGCTAACAAATAGTCCAAATTGACCAGCGTTTCTTCCTAGGCTGGGGCAGCCAAAGCTGGGGGGTCTGCAGGGTAGGCCAGAACAAATCTCTCATCAACAATATGAGCTAAATCTCCTAGAGAATTGAGTGGCTTGGCTGTAATTTTTGGCCCTTTTTTTGGTGCGGCAGGGGAAAACAGTTCAATCCAGAGCTAGAGGTGGCAGTGAATTTACAAAAGGCTTGATCTCTGGAAAAAGTTTAGTGGGAGTGCTGTTTGGTATTCAACAGCTCAGTGAGAGGTACAATCAGTTCTCTAAAGTTGGAAATGAACTTCCTTACATAGGCAACCCTGCATAAGAACGTGCACACCTGACCCACATTGGTAGGGAGTGGCATGCTTGTGATTGCCTTAATCTTGGCAGGTTTGGGCTTTATCTCTTGGGAAGAGATGGTGTGCCCAAGGAACAGGAGCTCTGACTGGAGAAATTCACATTTGGAAGGCTTGGCCTTTACCCAATGTTTATAAAGAGTGTTGAGGACAGCGCAAAGATGTTGTGGATGTGTGGTTTGATCTTGACTGAAGACAATAATGTTGTCAAGGTACACAATAACACATTTTTCATTCAGGTCTTTAAAGGCTTTATTCATCAACATGGAAAAGGTGTATGGAGCATTGATTATTACAGAGTTTATGAATCAACACTCAAACAACCTGTAGTGTGTGCAGAAGGAAGTTTTTTGCCTCATCCCCTGGTGCAATGTGGACCTGGTTATACCCTGCGGTGAGATCAATCTTGCTGAAGACCTTAGCACCTGTGAGTGTGTCAAACAGGTTATCAATTAACAGTAAGGGGTACTTGTTTTTGACATTCACCTTGTTTAGAGCACAGTAGTAGGTTACCAGTCAAAGGGACCCGTCCTCCTTAGCTATGAAGAAGACTGCAGCCCTGTATGGCAAGAGTGAGGGGTATATGAAGCCCTTATCAAGCGCATCCACAAGGGGTTGACAGAGAGTCTTGTCTTCCTTGAGCGTCAAGCAATATAGGGGGTGTGCTTTAGGAAACAACCCTTTCAGCTGGACAGAATGTTGTATTTCTTGGGAGGGAGGCAGCTGATATAGCGTTTTGCTGAAGACATCCTTATACTCCTTGAGAAGGGCTACAAGTGCTGGTGAAGGTATGGTGGTCAAGGGGGAAGGCGCAGCAGGTTCAGGAAAAATGACATTGACTGAATCCTGGTTGAAATCCAGCTTTCCTCCCATGAAATTTTACGTGCTGGTCTCTGTTAGTCTGACAAACACAGTGTTGTGAAGCAATTTACTCATTTCAATGAAGTGAATCTGGAAACCTGCACCATTCCTATTGAGTGTGATCACAGAGGTATCCCAATCAATATATGGGTGATTGTGTTGGAGCCAGTCAAGGCCAACAATTACGTCATGACTGAGCCCAGCTATGATTGGCCCAGAGAGTCTCACCTGGATGTTCCCTATTCTCCCAGAGAAGGGTACCGGCTTGTGGGTGATTGTCACTCTACAGGAGTCAGCTACACGCACAGCCTTAAATCAATTGGGTACTTGGTCCAGCTGTTGAAAATCTGCAAAATACTGGTCAATCATAGTGTGATTGGCCCCAGTGTCTACCAAAATTTTATGGGTGTTCCCACAAAAACAGAAGGGGTAGGCCAAGCAGGTGATTTTATTGGAAGAATGACTGGCTTGGAAGACAGGTTGCCACTATGAACCTGGAAGACATCTAGGGTTTTGACATCACATATGTTTAGTCATAGGAGTTTTTGGAGAGAAGAAAATAAGAGTGTGGGTCAAGTAGGGTTTCAGAACCTCTTGTATCTACAACCCCCAGGATTTTCCTGGGTCCTCAATCTGAGCTAATTAAAGCTCCCCCTCATGGGAGCGCTTAGCTCCATTCTCCTGCTGACAGGATTGGCGGTGGCCTACTTGACTATGGGTATTGCCAGGTGCGGGACAAGGTTGGGAAGAAGTATTGTTGGATCTTTGAAATCCCATTGAAGCTTGGTTGTTGGCCTCCACAATGGCCTTATAGCAGTTGTAAATAGAGGTGCAACATCCTATGGGAACCCACTTGCAAATGTGGGGCTTAAGCCCAATGACAATAAGAGTGAACAACATGGTGTTCCTGTCAGTGAGAGCTTCTGGGGCGGCAGCAAGGGCTTGTTGCCAAGCCGCAAGGTATTCAGGGACAGTTTCTGTTTGTTTGATGGCTAGGAGTGGGATTCTCACTATGATGGATGAAAAGGTTTCACTGTAGCAGGATCTGGCAGCATCCCTGAATGTTGACCAGGTGACTTCCTGTTCTTGGCCTGCCCAGTTGGTAAACCACACAGCAGCAGGCCCAGTGAGGCGCCCAGATGCAGTGGCAACTCACATGGGCTCAGGAACTTGGCAAATACAGAGGCAGATTTACATGGAATGGAGCCAGCTGAAAATGTCAGCTCCTTCCACACCACCCTCAAAGGATTCAAATTAGAGGTTTAACATGCGTTGCAAGAGGTTCAATTGTGGAAGTGTGATACTTGTATTGCGCTGCCTCAGGCAGAGACAACTGTGAACGCTTGTCAGTACCAACTGGTCCTAGAAGATAGCATAATCCTCAGGGATGTCCCTCTTGTGGATTGGAAGGAAGGTTTCTTGATGGGGAGTAGCCATACAGCCTGTACTCTGTCCTTTATTGGGGGAATTTTTCTTTTAGATAGGTAATAAACCTACTTCTGCTATCACTGTTGCAACTGAACCAATGGGAGTTCAGTATTTGATTTGGGGAAGACAACAGTCTAATAAAAAGGACAGTAATAATAAGAATAAGGTGACATTTATTGGTTGTTGTTGTGGTTAATATACCATATGGGGAAAGGCACAAGGCCACCAGGGGGTGGCATAGTGGCAGGTTTCATATAAGGTTTGGGACTGTGGAATAACCTGTGTGGGGATCAGCAAGTCAAATTGGCAACACTTCTAATTATGAGATAGTGCCCACAATTTGACATTGTCATCAGATTGATCCATGCCATTTGATATGTCCTGGAGCGACTCATCAAGCATATCCTATGTATTGTAAGATATGTTAGAAGGCAAGGAAGTAAACTCAGTTGCAACATCTGGATGGAATTTTCAATGTAAAACTTGAAATAAACTCAAATCAACTGAAAACTCAAAGTTTGGATTTATGAATATACTTGTAATTTAATATTAAATATTTTGGCCAAATTTATAGTATTTGCCAACAGTTAAAATATGGGGATTTGGGAAAGTTAGTGGGAAAAGCCATGAGGCTGGTGATTAACTGAAATGCAGGGATTCCAGGGGGTTCAACTAACTGAAAACCAGTTAATTTTCAGTTACATCACACTTTCCCCCTTCATTTATTGGCTCAGCAAAAATGCCTTCATTCAATTGCCATTAATGACAAAATTGAGTGGCTGACCTTCTTAATCAACAAGGTAATAATTGTTAGATGTAGTGTGGTCAATCACCTTGTAAGGACTGGACCACTTTGGCAGGAATTTATTGCTGAGTGAAGTGAGACTGAATTCTTGAAGACTAATACTTCTGTCACAATAGGTATTTACCCAATCCACAACAAGGAGCTGCTGGCAATTGTGCATTGTCCAGTCATATGGCGCTGTTACCTGAAACAATAAGAAGCCTTCACTGCCCTAACCAATCATAAGTTCCTCATATATTTCAAGACCCAAGCCAACTTTTACAGACACCAAGCTTAATTAATGATCTTCCTAGAGAAATCCAACATGAACATACAATATAAACCTATGCCAGAGTTGGTCATGGCAGACACCCTATTGTGTCTATATGTGAGGACATACATGTTATGTTCTGAGGCGCGGCACAGACACACAATGTGAAATACTAACCTTAGGATTGGATTTGTACTAAGTCTTGGTTAGTTGGCAGGGAAGGTGATGCAATTACCTTGTGGCTCTGAATAAAAAATCTCTACTAGGCATAGCTAGAGAGAGGCGCCAAAGTAATTGAAAACACAAAGACAAAAATGTGAATATAACTTAATTTTATTGGTGATATAGAAATTTATTATATATTTTTTGGTGTTACCACAAAACAATACAAGGACAGTATGATCACTTTTCACACACATGAGTGGGGCAAGTGAGTTGCGCAAAATCAGGAAGATGAACTGATTAATTTCCAACTTTGGAAATAGACCCATTTTGAGGGGTAAAAGCATAAGCAAGGGATTTGTGGTCAAAATAACCCAACAAAGACAAAAATGAAATAGTGTGAATATCAACATTCACAACATTTCCCCCTTTTAGGTTTGCCTTAGGGGGTGGTACTTGCAGAGGAACTTAGCATGTACTTGTGCAAACAGGCAACCACTGGAGAGGAGTTTTACAGTGTACTCTGATCCACGTTTGAAAGTAACTTCTAATGGTCCAACCCATAAAATATCCAATTTATGAGCACAACCTCCCATTCTGTGTTAATAGTACAGGATGTGGTCTTCAACTTTGAACTCAGGGAAAGGAGGGTACCTGGCATTATCAGGAGAAAGCTCTAGCATCTTGGTATTGTACACAGAGGTATAGGCAGTGGCTTAGATGTCAATTACGCAATTGACTAAGTCCTTGATATGGGCTTCAGAATCCAGGGCTTCATCAGAAGAGAGCAGGGCCCCCAAAAGCAACAGAGTGGTGGCCTTGCGCCCATACAACATAGCAAAGTGAGAATACCAAGTGACACAATGCTTGCTGAGACAGTAGGCAAAGAGGGCAGCAGGCAGGTACAGATCCCAATTTGCAGCATCAGAGTAGGTTAGTTTACCCATGATGGAAACCAAGGTCAAATTAGCACATTCAACAGCCCCGTTAGTGGAAGAGTTATAGGGAGCTGAGAAAGATTGATGAGATCCTAGAGCCTTAACAACAGAAGTCACCAACTTAATATTGAAGTTAGTTCCATTGTCTGACAACAGCACTTGAATACAGCCATGGAAATAGAATACATCTTGCAACAGAAAGGTCTCAGTTGTCTTAGAAGTGATATCCTTACTAGGGCAAGCTTCCACCCATTTGCTGAAATAATCAACAGCAATCAAAATGAAGCAACAGCCTGAGCGTAAACAAGGAAAAGGCCCTACAGCGTCAATAATGACCGTATGAAAGGCGTGCTGTGGAGGCATCAATTTAAACTCATATGAGACAGCTCAGGGATACTGTAGCTGACAGTTGTGACAACTAGCAATGACATCAAGGATTAACAGACGGAGGTTCTCCCAGTAGTAGTTCTTCTGAAGCCAGTCATAGATCTTGGCAATGCCTTCATGCCAAGTCTCTTTGTAGGCTTGGAGCACAACTAAAAGGCAAAGACTGGGGTGTACATAAGGTAGATATTAGTTACACACTTTCTTAAAGAGCTGATTATTAAAAATGAGGGTGTTCTCAAAAGCTTAGTTAGGGAAGATTGAATCACCTCAGTCTTGTTTTCTCAGGAAGAAGGATACCCAATCAGTTCATACAATTGGTCTGCTTCTGCAGGGTGTAGAGCAAGGATAGACATTTGGGATAACCCATCAGCGTTTTGGTGTTAGATTCCTGTGCAATATAGCACAGTGAAATCATAGCCCTGTAGGCAAAGGGCCCATCTAGCTAGTTGTTCTTCTGGTTCTTTGAGCTGCTACAACCACTTGAGTGAAGTGTGGTCAGTGACCACAGTGAAATGAGTGCCATAAACATAATGACAGAATTGCTCAACTGTGTGAAGTACGGTGAGGCATTCTTTCTCAGTGACACTATAGTTCTTCTCATGCTTGTTGAGGACACAAGAAGTATATGCTACAGGGTGATCTACTACATCATCATCTAGTTGAGCAAGAATGGCTCCAATTGCCAGGTTGCTAGAATCTTTGTAAAGGATGAACTCCTTATTGTAGTCAGGATATACCAAGATGGGAGTCTCTTTGAGCTTTTGTTTAAGAGTCTCAAAGGCTTGCTGCTGGATAGCAGTCCATTCAAAGGGGACATTGTGTAACAACTGTACTAGAAGCTCACTAGTGTTGGAAAAGTTGGGGATAATCTGTTTATAATAACCCATCATGCCCAAAAAAGACTTGTACTTCACAAAGGCTGATAAGTAAAAGTATTTTAATTATGGCCTCAACCTTCTTAGTCATAGGTCAAATCCCAGTTTGCGTTTTTCAGGGCCCAGATTGCCCTGGACAGTCAGCTGGCCTTCTTAGAGGCAATACCCCCCACAGCTTGGGAACCCCTACCAAGTAGCTTCCAGAGTGAGAAAAACCCCCTTTTGACTAAAAAATGGCCTGAGATTTGAGAGGCATATGATTCTTGAATCCCTGGCTTCAATCCCATTATCAAATTTGGGCCTCTCAACTATTGGGAAATGGTACATTGAAAGTGTGATTGTTCAATCACGTGATCAGGCACTTGATCACTTGCAGGATCTATAATTAACTGTGGCACCTCAGCATGCTGCAGTTCAAGAAAGGTTCATGTTATACCAACCAATGAGCACCTACCCCCCCCTGGTCCAAGTACACAAATTCCAGTGAAAATTGTAAGTTTAACTGCAATTGATGCCATCAGTTCTCTGGTGGCACTAAAAGCCTCAAAATTACCAGTAAGTATAAATAGTGAAGAGGAGAAGCCCTCCTCACTGTTGACATCTTAATAAAGCAAGTTTATGCCCAGAAATCATTATCTTATTGCAGGAATTGTCTATTTTGCTCAAATTT
Organism: Entomophthora muscae; assembly: GCA_014839935.2. Lineage (NCBI taxonomy): Eukaryota > Fungi > Entomophthoromycota > Entomophthoromycetes > Entomophthorales > Entomophthoraceae > Entomophthora > Entomophthora muscae. Next base: position 221,851 of record QTSX02006486.1, read on the forward strand.
AATTATTATCTTTACATCTATTTGAGAATCCAAAACACAATACAAACTTGTCTATCCATATCCTCCTGGCTATACTCCTGCTACCTCAGTCAATCCACCCCACGCTCTTGACGTGGAGTATTATCACCCTCACCATCTGGATCTCCTGCCTACTATGAAGAACATTCCTGCTGCTCCCCTTAACCAATGCGCCTCCTGCCCAGGACTTCAGTAAGTTGGGGTTTGTCTACATCACAATATTGGGGCTGGCCAACTAGGTTGTGCCCCATACTGGGATTTGGCGCCACCTAGCTACTGCAGTCAAATACCTGGTCTGTATTGCACCTATTATGTACATGGCCTTCTAGGCCTGGCCTGCCTCCCCTGTGGGAGTCCAGTCAGACTCTGGTATGGGCTGTGAAAGCGTTATTTCATGGCCCAGGAATTTAAGGTGTTCCTTGAAGAAGGCACATTTAGATGGCTTCAACTTAAGGCCAGCTTCTCAAATCTCAATAAAGACCTCCTTCAAATGAATTAAGTGATCAGTAAAGGTGCACTAAAGACTGTGATATCATTCAAATACACCAGAACACACAAGAGCTTCAGGTTACAAAGAATTGAGTCCATAGCACTTTGGAAGGTTGACAGGGCGTTATAAAACCCTTGAGGTATGCAAATGGGCTCAAACAGTCCTTCAGAGGTGATGAGCGCATATTTTGCCTGTCCTCAGGAGAGAGGTTGACTTGCCAGTAGCTGGATGGCAAATCCATAGCTGATAAGAACTCAGAGCCTCCAAGACAGCAGAGGGCATCATCTATGTGTGTGAAGGGGTAAGAATCCTTTTTAGTTAAGTAATTCAATTGGCAATAGTCCATCACAATGTGGTGACCTCCATCCTTTTTCTTCAAGATGAGCAAGGAAGAGGCCCAAGGAATCTGTGAAAAGGGCAAGCAATCTGGCATCTAGTAGCTGTTTGAGTTTCTTAGATACTTGAGCATCTTTTAATCAACTATAAAAATAAGGCTTAATTGGTAAGGGAGGTGTATCACCAGTATCAATCTGATGAATGACTTCTTTATCTAGACTGTAATCAGTGCTATCCTTAGAAAAGGCAGCCGCCAGAATTAAATCATTCCGCAAGTCAACTTACTATATGTCAATAATCAGAATTAAAAATACTTTAATGTCAACAGCATTGAAAAGTCAGAATTAAGTTTTAACTCATGCAGACTACTAAATGTTGACACTTTTTTAATAAGCAGAAACCTGTTTCCTGAACATTTTACTTAATAAAAACTAAGCTTCAAGATATTTTTTAGGGGGAATGTGACAACATAGATTTTAAAAAGTTCATAAAAATTATACATGACAATTAAAAAATTTATAAAAATACACTTATTTTATTTTACTATGAAATTAGCTATCTTTACTGTAATAAATTTTTTCCCACTTATAAAAACAAAAAAATAAAATACACAAAAAGATACTACATAAAGATTTACATATTATAGCAAAATATAACAATCAGAAATAGTAATATAAAGTTTTTTCTATATTGAAAACTACAAAAAAACATATAATTTACTAGTAAAATACCAATTTAGGCCTTGTAATACAGTTTAAAGCATCAAACTATCAATAGAAAATCAATGATTTTATAAAAAAAGTACCATAAATTAATAATGAGTTATTTATAATAGCTATTTATTTAAAAATATTATACTTAACTTATAAGAGCAATATAAAAAATTAGGCAATACTCAATAAATTTAATTAAAAGCTAGACTGTGATCACCTGGTTGCCATTAAGAACTGTGGCAATCTTCTTGATGTATTCCCCAATCTCTGAAAGCTTATATTTGGCCATGACAACTTCCTTGATCTTCTCTTGATATTGTTTCTCTTTGGTGGTTCTCTTCTTCTTGGATGGGTAGTTCTCAATATCTCTGATGGATGCAGCAGTCTTCTCCTGTTGGACTTTGAGGTGCTCATAGAAGGTGTTGTATCTGGGCTTGATTCCAAAGGAGGACTTGATATGTTTATGCCAGCCCTCCAAAGATGGATTTGTTTTCATCTCATCCTTAAGAACTGCCTGGTAGCAGTTCCAGTTGGCTTTGGCTCTGGGATTAGTGACCTTACGTCCAATCCACTGTGGTTCATAATATTCAATGAAAGGATAGAAGGCACCATCATGTTTCTTGGCATATGGATCCTGGTATAGGAGGTCAAAGGCTTGTCCAGTATGCTCTGGCTTTACAAAGGCTAGTGCTACAGACTGCTGATTTAATAACTTGCACTTTACTGATGATTCTAGATGGTGGAGCTTGCTGAGCTCAGGTAGAGCCTTTAGTTTCTTATTGATAGCCTGTAGATAATGGAAAAAACACCCCTGGACCTCTCCATCAAAGGTGTTTACAAAAGCAGTATACTGGGTAGTTTCATAGTCCATGGTTATAGTTGAGGGTCCAAGTGCTTTATCTTGAGCTTCTTGTTCTGCAGCAAGGATGGCTTCATCCTTTTCATCATCATCTGGATTGGCTCTAGTGTTATGGCCAGGGGGACTCTTTCTATTACTGGGTAGGGCTTTGATGCCCTCCTGAAGGATTTTAAAGGACTTTGTGTAGATCTCTTCTGTTGCACCAGGAAGCAGAAAGTAGGAGAATGGGAGCACCTTGCCTTCAATAAAGTAATGTAAAACCCATAGTTGGTAAAAAAAGGCGGGGGCATACTGCAAAGGTACCGTCACATAACCAGGTCTCTGAATCTCTTAACTGCTCCAGGCTCTGTTGTGTAGAATAGCATATAATTCTTGCCTCTGATGTAGGCCCATCATCATGTAAAAGGAATACCTCATCACTATTGAACATCTTTAACTCCTCTGTCAAGACTAACTCTCCTTGGACCATGGCAGATTTCTTATGAGGGCATAAATCACGGTGTTTGTCACATATGTACTCCACTAACTGCTTGCAGTCAGAGATGAGCTTCAGGTTCTCATTACTTAGGTGTGTGGTGGCCTTAACTGCCAGATCAGAAGCCTTGACGTCTTTGGAGACTGGGACCATTTGGTAAATGTACCACTTTAGAAGCTTTTCAATAAGACTTATTGGAGCATTGCAAGTGTACTCTCCTTTTTCACTAGTGACTTTATCCCATCCTTCTGTATTGATCCTGGAAGCATAGCTTCTATCTTCACATACATAATGCTTGCTTTTTCCTGCTCTCTTCTGATTGTTGCAATTGAAAACATAGCCATCACAGACTAAACTTGTACTTCTCTGACAGACATTAGAGGGAAAAACCAAGGGAACTTCTTTGGGAGCTTAAACTATCCTTTGACGTTACATATATTGTGAACCTTTAGGGGATCCCATGGGCTAATTGGTGCTTGATGATAGTCAGACAGGTAATCATCAGGATCCTTTTTATTGATACTTGATGAGGAAGATGGAGGTGCAGATTTGTTGGGCGGTGGAGGGGAATTATCTGGAGTTGGATTCTTGCGCTTCTTGGACTAGGATGAGCTTGATTCCTTGGGGCTTGATTCCTTTGAGCTTGATTCATCTGGGCTTGAATGGGGTTCTGGACTCTTGGGTATCTTCTTTCTTCCTTTCTTGTTTAATGGAACCTCATCTCCTTCTGATTGATACTAGCTTGGAGAAGAAGAGGGGGCAGGGGAGGGCTCTTTGCTTTTGGGGTCTGGGGTCTTCTCCTTTGTCTTCTGTTTTTTTGAGGGCTCTTTGGCTGGTTTTTTTTGGGATAGGGACTTTGGGCCTTTCCAGAGGCTTTGGGTACTTTCTTGTTTGACTTGGGGCTCTTTTGTGGCTTCTTAGAAGATTTGTCCTACAATAATTAGAGTATAGTTCATAAAGTAAGAATAATCATGTGAAACATGAATAAAATTAAATAATAATCACTTGTTTTATTTTTTATTATAAGTTAAATAGTTTATAGAAGTATGGAAAGTAATTTTAGAGCTAGTTTATTAGTAAGGAATAGAAAAAACCCATGTTTAAATAAAAAGTTGACATTCTGGTAGTTGCAATAGTCAAAAATATTTAATTTAGTTTGTCAGCATAAAAAAACGCTTTAATTTTGACGTCAACATACTGACAGTCAGCATTAAAGTAGAAAAACACTATGTAAATCACTTATAAAGCTTGGTTAATATTTTCCAGAGTTGGTTTTTTAAGGCCAAAATTGATTATTTTTTAATTTAAAAATTTAAAGATTTGCATATGTAACTTATGAAAACTAAATAATAGGGATTGTAGAGGGAAAGCTAAAGTACAGCCCTGGGTACTTTGGCCTGAATTACTATACCATTGTATGTGTGCTTTTTGTTAAGCGGCAGTGTTTTATTAATAAACAAGTGAAGGTGTCAACATTCAGGCAATCAGTGTTCTTTTATAGTAACTCTCCTATTAAATCTTGCTTAAATTATGTCACTTTGTTTGCTTATCCAAACCCCTTTGTTGCAATTTAGGCAACACGTTGATTTGACACAAAGTCAACATTATAATTATGTATATAAATTCTAGTTTTAACATATGTGTTTTGGCTTAAGTGGACTTCTGGAAATAAGCTATAGTTTATCCAGTGAGTTTAAAATAACAGTAAATATCTAAATAATACAAAGAATGCTCTGAAAGTTGGCATATGTCTTTGTTCAATGCTTATCTTATTATTTATTTAATAAAAACAGTAGTATAAAATATAAAAAAGTTATTTTTAGAATATTTTATAATTTATTAAGAAACTCATGGATTCTTATTTGGGGTTGACATCCAGATATTACTTACTGTAGTTGACCTTAATGTAAAAGTACAAAGAAACTTACATTTTCATAGAAAATATATTAGTTTTTTGGCTTAAAATTAAGCCTTTTTTTAAATGGTGTCAACATTATATCAGTTCCTTTTTAATTTTGCAATTCTGACTTAATAATTCACTATGAAAAATTAGCTTAGTTTTGGAAATGCCCAATTCTGGCAGATAAATACTAAAATAATGTTGACTTACTGAATGTCAACAAATTGTCGACATTCAGTGAGCCAACTTGCAGAATGAGTTAATTCTGGTGGTTGCCTTAGAAAAGATATCCAAAAACAGATCCAACAGGTCAAGCACTTCTTTCTGCTGAACTGGAGACATCTGGGGGAAGTCTTGGGCGGTAAACAGGGATAGTGTGACAAATGGGGCTTGTGCTTCACCTTGCCACAAAAGCATTTGGCAAGGTGAACTAGGTCAGGCCCCAAACCACGGAGACCATAGCCAACAGGAACCAGTTACAGGCAAGAGACAACCATGGACTCTGGTAACTATTGCATAAGGTCAGAAGAATTGCAAATGAGAGTAAAATAATCTGGGAGAAGCTTAACTGAAGAATTTCCTCACACAACAAGAGAAAATGTTTCTGCATAAAAAATTATTTTTTTCAGAATTTAAAATCAAATTCCAAAATGTTGATTTTTATGCTGAACTGGGGGTTTTGCTGTTTTTTACTCTTTTATTATATTTTTTTAGAAAACCAAGATAACTCCCAGGGAGCTATCATGGTAGGTATTTAGGGGAAAGTTAAAAAAGTCCATAATGAATATGGAATGAGGGAAATGATTGGATATAGAGCAGAAAAGGGAAAATCTGTTATCTAATAGAGGGTTTTCATAGTCCAACTTTGTCAGTTGAATTTTTTACAGATAGTACATGTGGTTTATCTTCAGGTAAGTTGAAGTCCTGGAAGGTTCCAAAGGGATGCAGAGATAGAACATCAGGAGCACTCAGAAGCTTTCCATATCCAATAACCTGGCCTCTTGACACAGATATGGGGAGAGCTGTTAAATTGGCTACCAATAGCTGGATAGGATCCTTGTGAGAGACATCTAGGATCCCGTGGCAGAGATAGGATTTGTTGCAACCTAGCAAGGGAGGAAAATAAAGCCCTAGAAATGTACGTTCAGGCAGCTTGTAAGATATCTGAGAGTCTAGGATGGCTTGAGAGCCAGAGGGGATAGTTACAGCAGAAGTGGAATCCCTTCAGACGCAGGACAAGCCATAGGAGGAAAATTTATGTTGGACAAATGGGTACAGTACTTCAGGGTGAAGACACCCGTGGGGTACTCTAAGGTGCACATCTTGAGGCGTTTCCCAAGAACTTTGACGGGTTCCTCAAAAATCAGGGGGGCTTCAACCCTAGAATAGAGAGGTAACCATCTTTTAAATCAATAATCCAATTGTATTCCCTGAGGAATTGGGTAACAACTAGAAGATCATAACTCTCATTCTCCAAAACTACAGCAGGCGCAGCCAAGAGTAGTTTACCAAATCACATAGGGAGAGCGGAATAGGCCCCTATAGCACAAGTCATAGACAGGCCAGCAGTACCATAAGACTGATGGTAGTTAAGGTCAGAGGCAAGTTTAAGCTTCTTTATAAGCTTGGAAGATACCACATTAACTGAAGACCCAGTGTCTAAAACAGCCTTGATCTTCACCTTTTGGATAGATATCTCTACACAAGTAGTAGTACAACCAAAGAGAACAGTCAGCATTTAAACTGTCTGCATGTTGACACTTTGTCAACATGCAAACAGTTAACTTCAATTTGGCACATAGGCCAAAGCCTACTAGCCAATGCTTAATAAACTAATTTTTTATATCACATCCCATATTTGGAATTGATAATCAATGATAAAACAAAGCCAATGTTGACATCAACTAATAATAGGATTAATTTTTATTACAAAATAAGAAGGAAATTACTATTAAAAGTACCAAATTATTATACTTTAAATTTAAGCCCAACTTCAACAATGAATCTACACAATGCTAACATAAATTAACAGTTTATTATACAGTAGTTTTCAAACCTGTTGAGATAAGCATATATTATTCTGTTTAGAACACATGAACTCAGTCACAAAACAAATTTCAACTTGATATATCTAAATAGAAGATAATTTCACAGAAAATGAGCGCTATTAGGCGTAAATGTTCAGTCACAAAACAACCTATTCAAACTGGGAAAAAATGTGCAATGATTCAATAAAAAATGTACCAAACACTAGAAAACATGAGTTTCAGTCACAGAACTCATCTACTATATTTACTATGTTTTTTTGAACACATGACACTCAGTCACAAAAGTTACAAACTTGATCCAACAACAAGCCCTAATAACAACTGAAATAGACAACATAAATATCAAATATCAAAACACATGAATTAATCTATAATACTGTTAACAACTTGCCCTAATTAAGAATGAAATCTAGAATACAAAAAAAGAAATAAATATTATGAGTGTCTGTTTTGGGATTAGAATCAATAAAGATATTAAATTTATCCAAACTCACAATCAACAGTGCACATTTACAACCAAAAATAATTAATATATAAATATAAAATCTAATTTGAAATAAACAGTAGTGACTACTAGCTTTCATGCTATTATATATGGAGTGATAAAAATTACAATAAATAAATTATATAGATAAAATTATTTTAATTTTGTTTTATTTTTATACTAAAATGGACGCATCCCAACAACAGAGTGACAATGGACCCATTGTGCGCTGTGGTTGCGGTTGCCCCTGCGGGTCAAAGAACAGAGTTAGTGAAACCCAAGTGCCTACTCAAGAAGGAGACAGAAGAGGAGAGTTCAATAGTGACACTGCACTGATACAGATGGTCCAAGGAGCACAACATGCAAGAGGGCAAAGCATCAACCCCTGGGTCCAGAAGCTGACCAGAAAATACACCAAGGTTGTCACCACCAAGAGGGTGTTCTTGGTGTACAACCCTGTATACCGCGGTGATGATGTTTCAGCTACCATTCTGAAGAAGATTAAGCCAGTGCTAGACACATCATATGAGCCCTACATCAGTGATCCCAAAGAGGAGACAAGGACAAGCCACCCCAGTATTTCCAAACAACAAAAGGGCAGAAGGTTCTTAAAAAGGTTGCTGCATTCTACAGCCAGGTGCCTATGCCCTGTGTTGTGGCTTATTGTGACAGATCCAGGAAATTCATGCTTGCTTCTTTGTTATCCCAGTTTGAATCTTTTACGGTTTGACAGGGAATCCTTTATATAAGCTTTGATGAGCTTGGATTCCAGGCAAACAATCTTGGCGTTACACTCATTGCCATCAGGTGATCACTTTCATGTTTTATGCTTCCCATAGTCTTAGCTGCAGACCATCTCTTTCATTCCATGGTAGTCTTCTTTCAACCAAAAGCCAAAAACATAAACATAAAAAGATTAAGGGGAAAGCAACTATTGTCACACATAAGTATCATTTTTTATTAATTATTATCATGTTTACATTATATATCAAAATGGGGTACATTTAGCTGAAAACTCCTCTGGTTCCAGAATTACACCTGGATTTCTATCACATGGTTTATGACATAACGGCGTCATCCAATCCAAATCTTTACCAAAAAGATCTTCACACTCTTAACCTATAAGAATGTACTCTAATACATTCCAGAATCTCCTGATTCTTTCCATGGAAATGTATTGCTTTGACTTGAAGCATTCCAGACTTCCAGCGCCAAAACCCTGTGGAATATACATATTCCTAATCCAAGCTATCCTTGTTCCAACTGGGAACCAGCTGATCAATCCTGAATGCATAGACACCATTGTCTACATTTAGTTATTTTTGCATTTAATGGATTTTTTGCGTTAAAACCCCATTAAAACACTTCAAAACTTGAGCCAGGCTCCACTGCGGCGCCCAGGAACTTTCCCAGGCAGCAGCACGGCGCCCCAGCGCCTGAAAAAATTGATAGCGGCGCCTTGGCGCTTTGCAAATCCATTAGGCGGTGCGGCAGCACTTTTAACCCAATGAAATTGCCAACACGGCGCTTTTAAACCACAATTTGGGGGTTTACTTTTGGCTAACCTTAACCAAACTTCTTGACACAGTCAAGGCAATTAAACAATTTAATTAAATCATCATTAATTATATTACAAGATTGTATTAATTAACCTTCCCAGTTAATTAATCTGTTTGAAGACAACAAGTCTTTACTTGACATAGTCAAGTCCATTTTGGCCCTATGATTAAATCCTCATCAATCATATTCCAGGGTATCAATTAATTAACCTTCCCAGTTAATTAATTAATTAATTTAATACACCTAGTCTCATAATCTGAACTGTTCAGATTATTCAGTACAGTCCTCACTTAGTACAGCCTAATTGATTCCTGGGTATCAATTAACCTCCATGGTTAATCAGATGGTTTGAGACACCTAGTCTCATAATCTAAACCATTCAGATCTTCATTTTGGCCCTCAATTAGTACAGCCTAATTGATTCCTGGGTAATCCATTACTATTCTGGAAAGTCTCTCCAAGGCCAATTCTATTGTTTTAAATTTCAACCTATGAAATTCATCACAATTCAACCTCTTTGTGAAGCCACAGCCCAATGTGACTGTATTACAGTCATACTTAGCCCGTGGATTTGCTTCCCAACGCCAAAAAGCCAAAGTACCATGTCATCCCTGATGCCACCCATGAGACCTTCATGAGGCTCATGAGGAAGACCACTGACTACAGGAAGACCACAGCTATTTTTAGTATTTCAGAAAATTTGTGCACAGGCTCTGTGCAACTTACCTGAAAACAAGGACTGTTATTATTTTGGAGAAATCCAAGCAGGTTCCAATCCTATTGATCTAGGAGCACCTGTGGGCAATCTGACTGTGGATTGAGCGGAATTGCCATCTTGAACTAGAAAATATACAGGTCATGGTCAAATCTACTTTTGGGGTTAAGGCCACAATTTCCTTTTATTATCATTTGGTCAAGGGAATACGCTTTTCCTTGAAAAAGCTTGGGGTATCCTCCTACAATTGTAATAGTCCAGCCAACATTGACACCTGGGAAAAATATGCAGAGGCGTACACTTCCCTCAAAGCCAAGGGGAAAGTCAAATTCTATTACATTAACAAATCAGCATTTTCCTCTTCAATGCACAATGGGTATAGGTATGTCCCCAAAGGCTCAAATGACAGGATGGCTTAGCATGCTTCAGTCTGCGCCACAGACTATTTGATGGTGGCTCTTCTTGATCCCCTTGGTATTGAGCTATATCAGATGATCAAGGGTTCCCACAATAGTACGGCCTTCATCAAATTTCTCTGATTGGTTCAGGAGCACCTGAGGCTCACAAGCCTGGGCTTCACCAATATTATTGTATTGGATAATGTTGGGCTCCACAAGGTGGCTGATATTCTTGAGGAATTCCAGGTGATTGAGCCTGGTGCTGCCATTGCCTTGTAACAATTGGCTACATTGCCTTTACGTCTTCTCTTCCTCCCTGCCTATTCCCCATTCCTCAACCCAATTGAGGAGGTTTTTGGGTGACTCAAGAGATTTTTCAAGAAAGGGGTGCCACCCAGGCCCAATGATTTGTTAAATTTGCTGCAGGTTGGTGTCCATACCCTCCCAGCTGAAACTGTGGCCAAATTCTATGGTCATGCGGATTTGTTTCTCCCTGTGTGCCTTGCCCAGAAGCCAATCAATTAAAGGCTTTGCTGTTCTCAGTGTCTTTTTGGATTTAATTTTTTAATATTTGTTTTTATTTAGTTTAATTTATTTTGACTTTATTTCTGTGATTCCACATATTATGTTAGTTATAATAAAATTAGCAAAGCAAAGCCAATTGAATAAATGAATGGTCAAATAAAACACAATAATATTTATATTTTATTATTATGATTTTATTAAGGTTAGTTGTGATGGTCCACATGTTTGGTGGTTTGCAGGTAGGGCTAATGCTGGCCAAGAAAAAGTTTGGTTGTTTGTTTCAGGTAGAGGACTAGTAGGGAATGATGGCTACTAGGGACAGTAAGGCCTAGCTAGTAGGTGTAAAGACTACTAGAGGCAGATGTTGCCTCCACCCAGAAGAAGATATTGGCTGCTGTGGGCTAGATTTTTTCACCAAGCAGGGAACTGTGGCTGCAAAAGGGTGAATAATGAGATAGCTATCAGGGAACTTTGTCTGTTTGAGGTGGAGAAGGTTTTGGACCCCTGGTGGATAGTGCGGGCTACCAGGGAGGGGAAGAGATCTGAGGGGTTTATGTACCCTGATACACTTACAGGAGGTCTGTGAGCAAGCATCCTACCTAACAGACTGGTAAGTTGTCCTTGTTTATGCCCCTATAAGAGCTTTTGGGGAGAACCAAGAGTGAGCATTGGAGGGTATAGATTTTCTTGGAGGTGTCACCAAGGCGGTTTGCTTGGGAAAGCAAGCTGCAGAACTTGGTGTGATCAGGACTCTGGGAAGTAGAGCTGATTATTCTGCAACTAAAAGCCCAGAATTAATCACCTGGGTGAGTAAAAACAACAACATAGGCTGTGAGAATCTATGGTTGAATGACCTAAGTGGAATGCCACTTGTGAGGGCCCAGTCAAACGCCAGTTCAATGTAGACTCATGCCTGGGTCTACAGGTTCTGGTAACAGGGACTGAGATAAAGAACCAAGGTGGTTTGCAGAATCAGCAGAGAAGACTAGTGAGAGGAGCTTTTTGATCACAGAGAAGGCTAGTTGAAGGACTGTTGGTTCATATCAAATTTTGGAACCAAAATGGTTCATTGTGCAGGTGGAACCAAGATGGTTCCTAGTGAGGATAAGTGGAAGGGCTCAAAGATCATGATGCAGAAGTAGCCGGTCATGATAAAGGAGTAGCCAGAGGACTGATAGGCTGTTTAAAGACTGGAAAGGAGCTTTTATATGAGCTAAGATGGACTGTTTGCTGGGTAAGCTGAAGAGCTGGAAGATGTGGTTAATGAGCTGGTTGAAGAACCCAAAGATGATGGTGAAGAACTAGTAGTCTGGAGAAATGAGCCAAGATTTTGCTGAATTGATTTGCCAAAGTGGGAAAATGTAGAATGTTTTGCCTTGGTTTAGTAGTAAAATCAAGAAGGAATATGGATAGAAGTGTGGGTAAGATATTTATTTATTAAGTTCCTAGGATAGATGAAGGTATGTTGCTATGAGAGCTGGATACAAAGTTGTTTTGGTGGGACGTTTTCCTTGGACTTTAAAAGATTTGTAAATATATAGGGAAAACGTTGAAGAGATCCAGAAAGAACAGTTTAAATAGTATTCTACTATTTAAATGGGTTTAGGTTGAATGCAGAGAGAACTGGTGCTGGAATAATGGACCAGTTAACGCTTTGGTGCCCAAAGAGATGTCACTTTGAGTGGTTTGAGCTGTGGAAGTTATTTTCCTAGTTGGATCCCGGTGGAACTTCAGAAATGGTCTATTTCTGCGCTCTTCATTCATTGGTTGAGTTATGGCAGGTTTCCTGATGAAAATGATTAGTTGGAAGCCAAAAGCTTAAAGTATAAGCAAGGAAATAGTGAATTAATGCTTTAAGCTTTTGAGAAAGTAAGTATGTAAGCTTAAGTTATTATAGGAAAAAGTGAGTGGCAATGGTTTAAGCTTATGAAGAAAGCCATTTTGAAGGCAGAACCGTTGGGAAGAGGACACTATAAGAAGGTGGCTGGCTGGAAAGTTACAAGGTCTTTTCAAGGTCTTTCCGGGTCTTTTTGGAGGTCTTTCCCAGTCCTTTTGAGTTTCTGCTGAGAGGTTTTTGGAAGCCTTTTGATCACCAGCAGGAGCCTGGTTGTACTTATACAAGTGGAATAACAAGGCCACTGGAGCTATAAAGAGAGCTGAAGCCCACAATAACAAAGTAGGAGCCCAAGAATAAGAAGCTGGATCCTAAGCGCGGCGCCAGAGTCCAAGTTTAAGGAGCAGGAGTCCAAGTTTAAGGAGAAGGAGTCCAAGACCAAGTAAAAGGAGTCCAATATATTGTTGGAGGACTCTAAGTATTGGCAAACCCATATTGTTTCCCTGACTCACCAGGCCATATACCAGAAGAGTTTCTAAGGGGATCTTCCTTATGAGAATGAATAAAAGCCCATTTCAACCCCAATACATATTTCTGAGATACATTTTCTCTTACTAGAGAATGATAATCCCTTCCAGCCAGTCCCTGGCTATGATACAGGACACACTTTGGGGACTGGTGGACAGGAACCCCACATTAGTGTTTTCACATTTTTTTATGATTCCAATTATATACTGTCATATTTATAAAAATTAACAAAGCAATAAAGGTGAAAGGATGAATACACGGAATATTTTTTATTATGTATTTATTTTTTGAATATAGATGGTTTGAGTAGATAATTTTTAAAAAAAATTATATATAGAAATTTAAAATAGTATTTGGGTGTAGACTTTTATTGGGGGTGGGAACGCAGAATTCCAGGACATTGCATTGAAATAGACTAGTAATTTCCATTGAAAATGTGTATGTTGAAATTGGACCTGTACTAAATAAATTGCAGCAGGTGAAATATGGGATCATTGTGACACAATTAGCTAGGAGGATTTTTTCTGGTAGAGCAGCCATCCTATAGGTGGCAACAAGAATAACCGAATCCTGAATAGCATGCTCTATTGAGCTGTATCCAGGGGCAATTTTTTCTGTATAATAAGTGGTGCACTACATCCAGTTTTATTATCACATCAGAGTTGTTGCAGGCTTCTGCTTCAAGAAGCATCAGTACAACAAGACCTAGGTAAACAATCAAGTGAAGTCACTGCCCTGTAAACAGGGCGGAGAACTCACAAAATTTATTATATAGGGTACTAATTTTATTCTTAAAGGACATAGTGGCAAAGGTTTTTACATTGTTTTTTGTATAACAGTCTTGTCAGAGCACCAGGAGGCCCCAAAGTCTCCAAGGACGCCTACAACAGCTGGAATGACGGCAGCAGAACTATAGCTAAGTTTTGTTATTTTTTCATTGAAATTTTTTAGGATGTGTGATAGTGTGTGCTTGGTGGGGTAACAGAAACAGACTTCTTCTTGTCCTCTTTCCATCTCAGTTAGCTTTTGGTACAGAATAGTTTGGATGAAATCCCAGAAAAGCATGACAAAGAGCTTGTGGAAGCCTGAGAGTGGAACATAGTGGTCAAGTTGCAGGTTGGGGGCTGCAGCCAAAGCTGAGACCCGCCATTTGGTGTCATATTGCTTTGGTTGGAGTGATGTAAGTTGTTCTTGTTTCATAGGATAATTTTTTTAGTTTATTGATCATTTCAGAGGCAGCAGCTGGCATCAAGACCAGCTGACAACCTATGTGGGGACATAGTTGCTGTAGAATGTTTGCAATATGTACAGTTTCAAATACTGGTGGACTTTTCCTTCTGTTTCTTCTAAATAAAAAAGTTAGTAGAATCTTTTTATTTAATTGATATTATATTTTTACCTTCTTCTATATCTTTACCTGTTGCCCCCTTGACAGGGGCTTCTTTACAAGACTTGTCACTAGTTGGTTTCTGGTCTTCTGTTGGTTTTTGTTTCTTTTTATTTTTTAGCTGCTCAAACATCTTGGGGTCCTTTGACCATGCCTCCACAGTTGTGAGCCCCTGTGGCTTGAGCTGCAGGTCAGCAAGAACATATTTCTGTACGTTTAGGACCCTGGTTGCAAGTCTTTTTGATAGTATTGGGAATGTTCTTCTTCACAGCCTTCACAGTAAGTTTGTATAGTTTATTGCCTCCTAAGACCACCTCCTTTAGCATGTCCTTCACCTTTTGATTGACCTCCTTGATTTTAGCCATCACCACATCCAATTTCTTTCAATTGCCTCCAATCCTGCCATGTTTTCCTTGTACTTATCCCAGTCCTTTTTATACCAATAAAATGTCCCAATAAACTATATCTATTATATTGTAGCTAATAGAGTTCAAATAAATATATCTTGATTTTACTTATGATTTTTATTAGATTTAAGTGCTACTATTTATTTGATATTGATATTATGTATATTTATTGTATATAGCAGCCCATTACTAGTATCACAAACAACATATTTTTTCATTTATATGTTCTGTCTAAGTAAAACATGATTTATTCTTGAATCAATATGCCAAGTTTGACCCAAAGTACATATTTATTAAAAGATAGCCAATTTTACAGGTTATATATAGATCATTTATTTTTGAGTGCGTAAACCAAACCAATTGTAGTATCATGAGCAGCATATTTTGTCATGTATATGTTCTGTCTAGGCTCAATATATTTTATTTCTGAATTAATATGCCAAGTTTGACCCAAAGGACATATTTATTAAAAGATAGCCACTTTCACGGGTTATATGTAGATCATTTATTTTAGAGCTATATGCATTGTAATGGATTGTTTCAATTAATTATTTTGTTTTCTATTATAGCTTTAATATATTCAAAGCACTACAATAAAGGGAATTCTAAAAACTACAAGTGCTACAGACCAGTCAATTGGAATGGGTGTACATGTGCTGTCTTTGTGTTTGGCTCAGACCAGACATGCCTCAGTTAGTACAACCAGTTTAACTTAATGAAATAAGCCTGGTGAAAAAAGAGATGTCTTTGCTTGCAAATTGGCATGCCAACTTGTGGTCACTCTAGTACCAGAGAACCCAGAGATCTGATGCTAGAGTGACCACAAGTTGGCGTGCCAATTTGCAAACAAAGACATCTCTTTTTTCATCAGGCTTATTTCATTAAGTTAAACTGGTTGTACTAACTGAGGCATGTCTGGTCTGAGCCAAGCACAAAGACACCACATGTACTGTTGCAAAAGAAACAGCTTTAAAGCCCCGGGCGGGAATCAAACCCGCTCCTAGTCACCAGGCAAGGCTAGCAGGCGGGGGAGAGTTGCCTGCACCTGGATTTTTGCTTTTCAAAGCAAATCCAGGTGCAGGAACCATTCCTGCCCCGGTGGCAGCTGAGGGCCCCGCTTTGGGCCCCAAAAGCTATGCCCAAGCCTTGGTGGATTTGGCTGGGCCTGAGCAGGCTATTTTTAGTTACCCAGTAAACCCAGACCAAGCCACCCTCCATTAAGTAATTTGGGGTCCCCAATTGGGTACCCCTTTTTTAATTAAGTTCTTTGGGCTTAAGAGAGCCTGTCAAACCAGTCCAAAAATGGTGATCTAATTGGGAAAAACCCCAAAACTCCAGAAGCCAAACCTGCCAAAATCAATGACCAGCCAAGCCAAGATGGACCATCAAAAAGCCAAACAACTGTTCATGAAAACCCCAAAAATAACCATGAAGCAGCCAACCAAACAGCAGAACCTGAAATGCCAAGCCTTCCCACACAGATAGCATCAGAAGAATACCCAGAGGCACCTGCATGTGAGTAAGTATATAAATCAGAAGCACTTGAAAAAGTTCTGTATCATCATCCTTACCAAATAAAGTTGTTATGAACCTTTGGTTCACCAATTTGTTTCCATACCTATTCTTGATACTCTTCCATTTGCATACACCCAAGCGTCAGCACCCCTCTACTGGGATAGATAGTCAGACTCCAGTTGATAAACCCAAAGCCTTTGACTACTACCGCCCATCCAACGCTCCATTTGACTCTGTGCATTTCACTGAGTATCCGCCAATCCTGACCACAAACCCTGGACATTGGAAGACTTGCAGTGGTACACCCGCCCAAACGCTCCCAAGGAACCCTATCAAATTGTCCAAGACGGCAAAGCAATCACCATCTACCCTTTGATCTTCAACGGGAAGTACAACAATCCTGCCGCCTACTTGGTCCCCATGGAACTGCCCCCTTTACCCAAACCAACTATCTCTATCCCACCCACTTCTGATGCCTCTGGCCAGAGTAGTCAATTCCTGGGAGTGCTTTACCTTCTGCTCACGGGATTGATCAACTCTGCCTTGCCAGAGGCTGGACCTTGGGCTGTGGCTGGGAAGGCCCTTTCCTACCTGGTAAAGTTAGGTCCCATCATCTGGTGGGCCATGCCAGTACCCGCTTTGACTCCTCCCTCACCTGCTGGAGCCCCACGGTACTCCTGGTATCCTGACATGTACGCCCATTTCAATTGGGTGGTCTATAACACTTGTAGTTTTTAGAATTTGTTTTATTGCAGCGCTTCAAATATATTAAAGGTATAATAGAAAACAATATAATTAATAATTATTAAAGCAGCCAAATTTAAGTTGAGGCATGATAAAAATCAATCCCCACTTTATTTAAATGTAAATTATTTATTATAACTATATAAAATTGTAAACTTTAAACCAATATAAATTAAAAAATAAAAGTTATTGGGGGCAAGTTTTATTGCGGGAATGGGATCGGGCAGTGCAAACTAGTTGGCAGACTGGGTTGAGGGGGGAGGACTTGATTGGCTGGTGGGGTTGTGCTGGTCATCTGGGAGGATTGGATGGGGACTAGGGCGGCTAGAGGACCCAATGTGAATTGAGTACCTTGATTGGATTAGAGGAATTGATTGTACATAATGTTGCAAATTGCGCCATTAATGCTATTATGATATGGCCTTCAAATAGTGATATGTGTGAATATTTGGTCAGTTTTTCTTTTAAATTTGGGTATTCCTTGCACTTCATAAATGGGATGACACAAATTTCCACCCATTCTGGATTGCCATACCACCCTGCAACTGATCCAGGTATGATTTCAACCAAACATGATCTCCTCTGCCACTCTGTCTACCAAATGTGTGATCATTGACCCATATCTACTATTTAAGTAGAATCATTTCTCCTAATAAAGACAAGTTTATCCACATTTTTGTTGGCTTTAATATTCTTCAAGATTTTTCCTTTCCTTTTTTTCCAAAAGGAATTCCTCTTCTTGCATTCCAGGAAATTAAGGTATGTGCCCTTAATTTTGCCCTGAAGGCTAACCCAAGGCTAGCTTCAAACATCAAATCTTTTGTTATAAAGATTTCCCTCCGTGTCCTCCTGGATGTTGTCCCCAGGAGCCAAACACAACAAAATAGTGCTCACTACTGGGGCTGTAAGCCCCTTGGTAACTCTGTTCCCCCATACCTTCTCTGATCCTTCTTCTTTTGTTTCTGAAGTACCTGAACAACCTAAAGTCTCTAGTCCTCCTCTGGAGGAAGATATCACGGACCCCCCTCTACTTCCATGGTAATGGTGCTGTCCCCTGGGCCTGCATGCCCCCTTCCAGCTTTCTCTATTAATTATGAGCAAGCTTGCGCTGCCGCGCGCTCCCTCCTCCACACAGGCACTGTGGCAACGCACACCATTCCTGGTCTTTTCCCCAGTTATGCCTCCTAAGATCTGTATTCCTTCCTCCTGGACTTTGTTCCCCCACTTTAATGGAGTCCATTGAGAATATTGGCGTTCTGATCAACCAATTTATACAACCCTCTTTGGTTCATCACCAGTTGGCGTTAGGATCACAGAACCAACTTTTGACTGCTGTAGCCAATGCTGTCTCCAATAACCATGCACAAAACATGGCCTGTCAAGAATGGTTCCATAGCCTCTTTGCTTGTATTTCAGATAACCAGCACAACTTGCTGGCCTCACAGAAGTACATAATCTTGTCTCTGAACTCTCTTTGCTCCTTGCTTCCTGGGTACATCAAGAATTAACTGTGCAAACTAGACAACCACCAAGCTATGTGGAACAGGCAGACAGAGCAACTCTCCTAAAGTATTTTCAAGATTCTGAGACCTTAGTTAACAAGCTCAACCAATTTTGGGAGCATGTCAACTATCAGCTCAAGTTGGTTGGAACCCACATTGATAATTGGGGCCAACATATGCACCAACAATACAGGTTGGATAAGGCTATACTAGGAAACACTCTGTGTCAAGTTTAAAACTACGTTGATGATAGAGTAGCTTCAATTAAAGTGACTCCTCCTGCTCTTTCTGTTGAGGTCCTGTCTGCCTTTGAAGCAAAGGTATGGGAAGCCATAGCTGAACTCAAAGCCACTACAAAGTGCCAAGCCTCTGTTCCAAACCCTCCACCAGTAGAGCCTATGCCCAACCCTTGCATTGCCTCACTGACAGACCAAGTAGCTACTTTGCGAGGTGATATCAAGTATTTGAGAAAACGCCTTTCTGACCCTGACAATTCATCCTCTGACTCTGATGGTAAAGGAGAGGCAGAGGTCACTAATACCCCTGCCCATGCTGATCATGGGTATTGCCCTGGTTTGGAAGGTCAACCCTGTGTCAACTTTGCTCTTGCATTGGATCATTTGGTAGCAGTGACAAATGATGTCACAGATAGGCAGGATGCTCTGGGACATGAGGTGCAGAACTTCAATTTCTTAACAAAAACAAGGAATTAGAAGGTTACCCCTCTGACTGCCCAGGCAGCCTCCTTGGCCACTTGTGTCAATGGGATTGCGGGCACACTGGCAGTACAACAGATAAAGATTGATTAATTTTGAGCTGCTGCCACTACCACCAGGGATATCAGTGGAAAAAACAGCTCTACACTGGACACTTTGGAAGAAAGCCTTTGACTTCTCTGGGCTAGACAACCTGCTGCAGAATCTGAGCTTGAGAGAAACCCCCACATTAATGTTCTCAATCCAGGTGACAACAGCCAATCCACCTTGTTGTCCATTGACCCCAACTTTAAGCCTTCATTCAAACAAATATTCAACCCTAAAACCTCTACCATTGCTGCCTTTCTGAAAATCTACAAAACTGTAATGTGTAGGGCTACTGACAAGCTTAAGAAGGAGAATATTATTACCTGTCTGCATCCTACTTGCCAAGAAGTTGTGTTCCCTAAACTCCAATTCATTGTCACTTGGGAGGATATGAAACAACTACTTATTGAGGAATTTGGAGGGGATCTCAGCTTGGAGGTCAAGAAAGATGCATTTATGCACATTGCCTTTAAGCCCAAAGAAACTCTGGCTGAGTTTTCTGACTGCTTCTATATTGAAGGGCAACAACTAATCACCAGTTGACAGTTAACTCCCTGAGAAGCATACACGGCATGCTCAAACGGGTTGAAGGTGAACCAGCTCCTATGCCTACACTTTAAGGCACACAAAGATTCTCTTACTTCCATGAAGAGTATTAAGACCCTCTTAAAAGACATGCATTTGACCCATGGGGGCACTGTGGTTTGTGATAATAAAGCCAGCACCACTAGAACCACTTCCTGTACTCTGGTATTATGAATCTTGGTTCAAGTGGACAACCTAAGAGACAAGGATGTCATAACTGTGGTCAAATAGGGCACCACTCACGTACCTGCACCAATCCCCAGGTAGAAGGTTGCAACCCAAAGAAGCAGGTGGGAAAAGAGGGGTCAACTTAGAGGCAGAGATGCTCTCTGCTGACCAATCTCCCCTGTCTCCTCCTGATCCTTTCTCCAATGAGAAATCTACCCCTTCATCTGGCCCAACTATCCTTCACCTGTTCCACAATCTTTCTAGTGATTCTGAACCTGAAGACTATGGCTGTAATGAGTCAGATAGTTATGACTACTCCGTTTTGGCTGTCCCAGAAACTGTATCAGTCCCTTACAAGCTTTTTCCAGGAAAAACCATAACTATAACTTGCTCACCTTTGAATGAAGCCAAGGCCATGGTGGCTTGCCCTTACCTGGCACAGGCTCCTTGACCTCCCATCTTGGTTGATTCTTCTGAAGAAGCCACCAAGCTAGCCAAAGCTCTCTTTCAGAACGTGACTGTATCTCTCCCATTGCAGACTATGTATAAGGAAATTCCTGCCTTACAGTGAATGTTAGCCAAATGGGAGAAAGAGTTGGAAGCTGCACAAGACGTGTTAGCCGTCTTGCCCCCCCCTTTGGGAAAGATACTACCTGTGTAGAAGTGTCAATCCAAAAGGTTAAAATCAAGGCAATTCTGGACTTGGGTTCCCCAGTCAACATTGTATCATCCAAGTTAATGAAGAATCATAAGCTAGCTCCTGACCTCAACTACACTCAATCATATGGTACTGCTGGAATGGCCCAAACTTGAGCCATTGATGCCTACTCTTTCCTGCCCATGAGGTTTGAAAAACTCCTCATTGCATCCCCCGCTGTTGTCCTAGAGAACAAAAGCTATGATCTCCTGGTTGGTACACAATTCCTTCAAAAATATAATGGAATTGTAAACCTTTGAGATGTATACCTATTGCTCTTAGGATATGAGGCCCCTTTAATTTTTGAAGAACCTCTGCGTCTTCCGGGCAAACACCTTAAGACTTGTGTGCTCAAGTCCCCACTGGTATCTTCTTGCTCAAGTACAGAACTCATTCCTCCAATATATGCTCCCCTCCTCCTTCCTGCCCCACAGAGGAAGATGTGCCTCTTCTTGCCCCTGCGGCTTTCACCATTCCTCCAGGCTCCCAAGTGATTATAGACTCCCAGATATCTTACAAACTACCTGAAAAATCATTCCTAGAGCTATACTCTCCTGATTCTCTAAGCCACAAAGAGCCTCTGTTTTGCCCAGGGATCTTGCATTAAACTCATAAGGAGCCTGTACAACTGTTGCTAGCCAATCTGTCTGCTTTGTCTATGCAGGTGTCTAGAGGCCAAGTTGTGGGGCATGGATGCATATTAGGAGCAGAGCAAATGGCGTCTCTCTGCCCTTTTGGAACCTAAAGCAATTTCAATCTACCAGAAGAAGACCTGCAGGTTCTCTCTCTATTCACCGCTGCTGAATTCCCGCAACTTTCACCCATCCAACGATAAGATGTACTAGAACTGCTCAATCAGTTCAACAACATTTTTGCCTCTGGACCTACAGACTATGGCCTAGCTAAAGGGTTCATCCATCAGATTGATACAGGTAATGTGCCACATTTCTGTGCAAAGCCTTTCTGCCGCAGTAGGGTAGATGATGCCCGGGTTTCCAAAGAACTTAAATAACTATTGAATGCTGGACTCTTGGGTCCCTTTCAGAGCCCTTGGGCCTCCCCATTATTGATCATTAAGAATACTGATGGAGGCCACTTTATTGTGATGGATTATTGTTGCCTAAACTTGCTCACAAAAATGGCTTGTACCCTTTGCCCAGGATTGATGATGCCCTTAGACAATTGGGAGGCCCAAAATTTTTCTCTGCTATAGGTTTGGCATAAGGATACTGGCAGGTTGACTTGTCTCCTGAAAACCAAGAAAAGGCTGCGCTTATCACCTCAGAAGGTCTCTATTAACCCACTCCAATTCCCCAAGAACTCTGTAATGCCCAGGGTACACTTCAACAAGCTATGGATTCTATTATACAAGACCTGAAGCTCTCCTGCGTCCTTGTATATCTTGATGATATCACTGTGTTCAGTTCCACATTTAACAATTGTTTGGATCAACTCAAGGCTGTCTTTATTAAGATTTGAGAAGCAGGTCTAAAGCTTAAACCCTCAAAGTGTTCCTTCTTTAAGGAGCAACTCAAATTCTTGGGCCATGAGGTCATCCAAACTGGGATATGTCCCATGAATAATAAGGTGGAAGCCATTGACAAGATGCTGCCCCCCCCCACCAATCTACATGAGTTCTAAGTATTCCTTGGCATGATGGGATACTACCAAAAATTCATCCCTGACTTTGCTGAACTGAGTGAGCCCCTTGTCCAACTCCTTTGCAATGTACCCTTTAAATGGACTGACAGTCAACAACAATCTTTTGAGGCGCTGAAGGCCAAGCTCAAAGAGGCTCCCATCCTAGTCTACCTTGATTATGATAAGGAGTTCATCTTGTACACTGAAGCCAGTGGGGTAGCTGTGGGTGCCATCTTAGCCCATCTTGACTATGAGGGCGTAGATTGACCCATGACTTATTATTTGCAAGTCTTTAATTAGCACAAGAAGAACTATAGTGTCACCAAAAAAGAATGTCTGTCAGTCTTATATGTGGTGAAAAAGTTATGGAATTACATTTACGGGACCCACTTTATGGTAGTCACAGATCATTCATCCCTTAAATGGCTGCAGCAATTAAAGGAGCCTGTGTCAGGTAATCAACCCTGATCTTTTGGCTTACTAGCATTTGGGAACTGGCAGGTTGCAGACTGGATGGGCAGGGCCCACCAAAAGATTGGTGCCAACTGAATGAGGTAGGACATTGACTTGCCCACCCACAACCACAGACCGGTGGCAGGGACAATAGTATCTATTAATCCTGTGAGAGTAATATATACAATTCCAAAAAGCTTGTTGGTATGGTCCAGTGAGAGCTTGGTGGCAGAGGCAGGCATTGGTTTGAGGGTGACAGATGGTTCCATGTCTAATTGGTAGGCAGGAAGGAAGTTGTATTTATCTTTGAACAGGCAGGGTTTGGTAACGTACCAAGGGCCTTTTTGGTTGTCTCTGGTTAACTCTGTAGTTCTGGCCAAGAGATCCTGGGCTAGTATGTTGTTGGCGGTGTAGTCCCTGTACTCAGGCTTTAAGGGGTACTCTGTGAAATAGACAGGACCAAATGGGGCACCTGGAAGGTGGTACGTAGCTGGCAGGCTGGCAGGGGGACAGACAATCTTGGGGTTAACTGGAAGATGACAAGAATAAAATATGGCAATAGTTGGTGAAACCAATATCTCATAACCTTTATTTAAAAATGACAATGGGGGTTGATCTTGGCCTGGCAGGTATTTATACCACACTGCCAGGATTCACTTCCTGGTTGGGTTTTCTGGGCTTGGGCAGGTTGGCATCAGGGGTCTCAGATGACAGTTTGGTGCTTGGCACTGGCAGTTTGCCACTGGCCGCTTTGGGATGAGAAGACTTTGAATCCTTCTGTTTGCCAATTTGGAAATTGGATGCCTCTTCCTGGGCTTTGGGGGAGTTTGGAATAACTCTCAGGGAGAAATTTGTCTATTTCCCTGGGCAAACTGCTGGTATCAGGCGTTGGCACCTCAGGGAGATTCCTGGCATCTTTCACTGGTGGTTTGCTTGCAGAATCCTGCAGGGCAGCTAAGGGTCTAGATCCTGGCAGGCTGGCAGCAACTTTGCCAATTAGTAGTGGGTTATTGGGTTCCCAGCCTATGGGTCTGGCGGCCTGTGAAAGATTTTGTCCAGGGTTCAACTCCAGCTCTGTATTTTGGGATTCAGGAGCATCCAAATTTTCATTCCTGACAGCCTGAAGATTAATTAGCATGTTGGGCTCTGCGCTTGCAAGGATACAATTTCACTGTGGTACATTGCCCTGGTGCGCAACATCAGAACACTGATGGATTGTCAAGGATGCCTATACTAGCCATCCATCCTGAAGACACTGATTAATTATAAAAGTTAATAGGATACCCTGACTCCTGAACCACTGAGCCAGAAGACATCTGACTGGCTCTTCAGACCCTATCAAAGGATACTGTGATTCAAGATAGACAGCTCTTCAAGAAGGTCAACAACACCTATCTGTCCTAAATTCGCCCTAGTATGAGAATAGCCATTATCCTCCAAGCCCACATTGATACTGGAAATGGGGGTATAGCAAAAACTCATGACTGGTTGTGCAAGAACTTCTATTGGGAAAACATGCACCTCTTAATCCCTGACGTCCTTTCATCCTGTCATTCTTGTCAGCTGCAACAACCCTGACCTTCCCAGCATCAATCAAGCTTGTCCCCCTAAGCATGCTTTACACACTGTGAGTATTGATTCTATTGGGCCTCTCCAATGCTCTAAGTCTGGGTGTTAATTCATCTTGGTAGCTATAGACCATTTTAGTAAATGGGTCAAAGCCAGAGCTACCAAATATATAACCACCAAGACCACTGCTAATTTCTTGTTGCAAGATATCTTCTACCAACACAGCTGCACTCAAGTCCTGTTTTCTGATAATGGCACCAACTTCAATTCTTCCCTCATCATGTATATTGTAGAAGCTATGGGTACTCACTAGTCCTTCTCTGCGCCGTATAATACGTCAACCAATAGGACTGTTGAACAAGCAAATTCCTCCCTTGTGTCCATAAAAAGGAAACTCACCCTCTCTGATGATACCAATTGGGATATGTTCCTTCCTGCTGCTCTCTTTGTTTATCAACTCAGTAGATACCAAGTGACTGACCAATCTCCCTTTGTCATGCTGTATGAGCGTGAAGTCACAACTCCCTCAATCTTGGGACCCCTTTGATTGAAGTTGACGTGTCTGCCAATCCTGAAGCCCATGTCAAAGACTTGACTAATCATATCATTGACATTCAGGCAACGGCATATTCAACTGCCTATAAGGTAAAAGCTTTAGACCTCTCATCTTCCAATACTTCTAGAGCCCCCTTCTTAAGTACCAAGTAGGTGACCTAGTCCTCTACTATCAGAACTTTACTAGAGGCAGAGCCCATAAGCTAGACTCTCTCTGGGCCAGACCTTGTGAAGTCATCTTCAAGAAGGATATCAAGTATAATGTGAAGCTGCTGTCATTTGGATGTCCTTTTGCCTGAGTTCATTCCAATTTCCTCCACAAATATCAACTCCCTGTGTCCAATCTTGAGGTGGGAGATGTTTGAAATTGCGCCATTAATGCTATTTTGATATGGCCTTCAAATAGTGATATGTTCAAAGATTTGGTCAGTTTTGCTTTTGACTTCTGATATTCCTTGCCTTTCATAAATGGGTCAACACCAATGTCCACCCATTCTGGATTGCCATACCATCCTGCAACTGATCCTGATATGATTTAAACCCAATGTGACCCCCTCTGCCACTATGTCTACCTAATGAGTGATCATCAACCCTTGTCTACTATTTAAGTAGAATCATTTATCCTAATAAAGACAAGTTTATCCACATTTTTGTTGGATTTAATATTCTTCAAGCTTTTCCTTTCCTTTTTGCAAAAAGGAATTCATCTTCTTGCATTCTAGGAAATTAAGGTATGTGCCCTTAATTTTTCCTGAAGGCTAACCCAAGGCTAGCTTCAAACCTCAAATCTTTCAATATAAAGATTTCCTGCTGTGTCCTCCTGTATGTCATCCCCAGGAGCCAAACACAACACATGGCATCATATTCCAACTTGGGAAGGACAGTGATTGGCTTGTACTGCAGAGAGTCATGAGGTGGCAGCTGGGGATCCTTTGGTGATTGGCTGTTGCCAAGAGCATTGAATGCCATCTTTGTAAACATGTCAGCAATCTTCTGACTGGGAAACAGCACTGAGGGGTTGTTGGCCGCACTAATCACCTGGCTGAAGGTTGTGAGGTTGCGCCCATGAATGGTTTCCCCAATGTTGAAGAACAACACATCACCCAGGTGAAGATCAGCATGGTTGGTAGGGAAAATTGAAACGTCACAGCCATCTGCTTTTATTTCTTGGAGGCCACTTCAGCCCACTCCATTTGGTGGCTCAGGAATATTTGGAATTTGGAATTGGCTGAGCTCCAAGTGGCAAGCAGGTTGGATAGGAATTTTCCGTACTAGTAGCCATTGGTGTAACTGGTTGTAGTCCGGTAAAATACAGTCCCTTTTGGGGAAACTACAAGGAATGCACCAATGAAAGTTCCCTGTGCTTCCTTCTTTTTGCCCTTGGGAGTGTTCTTTTTAATCAAAGTGCCATAATTATGAAACTGCAATGACAATTTATAATAGGATATAGATACAACGTTGTTCAAAATAGAAGACAGGCAGTGGGTGAGGGTGGCACTAATTGCACGGCCATAGGGCAAATCAGATCCATCTTCCAACTCATTGCAAAGCCAATTAGTCAGAATCAGAACACTGACTACAAGCTCATGCATCCAGACCTGCACTGTGTGGCTGGCAATGACAATGCCCTGGAGCCCAAGTAAGCAATAGACCTCAGTCAATCAGAGGTATGGGTCATGTTTCAGAAGGTCAAGCATGAAGGGATAAACCTCCTTGATCTGAGAGTTGACCTGCTTCTTTGGTTTCTTGCCCATCTTTGCATCACCTCTCTTCAAGAGGGCTCAGAACTCACGCTTAATCACTGCCTCAGTAAATTGAAGCTAATTTGATATTTTGGCAAAACTGACACCATTCTTGTTGCGCCTTTTTTATTACAGCACCACAACTATTGAGATTATAGGGCACAGGAAATTTGCCAGAATACAGTCATATGTGAGGATATGATTAGTATCATATCAGAAGAGCCAGGATTATACAGAACCATGATTATTGCCCAGCAATGACTTCTGATTGTTCAGAAACACTTGAGAATTAGGATAAGGTCAACTATATTAAGGATAAAATAAAGATGGTTCAAAGATGATTTTATTGTAAATGATTAATTCTTCTTATACCTTCTGCAAGGGTAATCTCTGGGCTGCTAGCAATGTCTTCTAGGATATTCTAACACACCCCTAATTTGGGTAATTATTAATCTAGGTTTGGCGCTTATTGCACGTCAACCAATAGAATATTTTCATCTTCACCCAGCATAAGTGATCCTTGCTGGCATGGAATAATTTAGGACTTCAGGATCACTTCTTACTTCTCTGGCATACTGCAAGCTTAATGATTATTAATTTGATAAATATGGGAATTTGAGATTATGGGGAATTGAAACCAGCGCCTTGGTGCTCAATGTAAAAGTAAAGTGGTGCTTTGGCGCCTGCAATATTTGCCAGGCGGCACTTGCAATAATTTTCAGTTGGCGCTTGATGTAAAAGTAGCTTGGCGCTTTAGCACCTAATCCAATTGCTAGACAGCGCCGCGGCGCTTGTGTATTTTTAAAGTGCCGCGGCGGCGCTTATCATTGGATAGTTTAGGGCTCAGGTCAGAAGACTACTGCTGATCTAATATGCATATAGTTTATACTACCAATTTATGTAATTTGGTAGCTGCAATTCATATCTGCGAGCTCTGTCATTATTAGTATCATTGTATTTTATACTACCAATTTATGGATTTGGTTGTAACAGTCCTAATCCATGGGCTCCATCATAATTGGCATCATTGCTTGGTCAAAATCCCCAACACTGAGCTTGAAGTAGCTCCTGGTACTGCTCCTCAACAATGTCAAAGTTATCTTCACTTGAAAAACTCATACTAACACAAAGCAATTAAACTTCTATTAAAAGAAGAAAAGCAAAGTATTTCTAGAAAATTAATTTTATTTAAGTGTGCGCTCCTTTTTGAGACATTCACTCAAAAATAAATGCCCAAATTTAGATGCACATTCATTGAAAATAATGCTGGAGTTCCCTGAATTAATTTTGGTGGATTCACTACTAAAATCAACTATTTCCAATTTGAGTCCCAAAAATAATCAATATTTTAAAAAAATAAGTTATTTTATATTTGAGCTCATAACCTTTGTGACTGAACCCCATGTGTTCTCTGTTTGTATCACATTTGCCACACACTCATAATCAAACTTGATGTAGAATGCTTCAGGATGTGACTGGATTGTTTTTGTTTTGAATTTGAGTTCCATGTGTTTGCTGTCTCATTTTTGGAATTTGGTTTTTATTTTAATTTTGTTGTGTGATTGACTATTTTTGTTTCTGGCCATAGATAAATGGAAGTTTTATTGAGTAAATTGACCTTCAACTGGTTCCAGTTGAAATTTGTTGTGAAACTGAACCTATGTGTTCTAAACTGACTAATGTTTGTTTATCTCAACAGGTTTGAAAACTACTGTACTACAACCTAGTTGAAAAATTCATTTTAGTTGTGTAATGACTGATAACAGCTTTTGGGAAAGATTAGGGATTGACATCGATTCAAACCATGGCAAGGTATCATGGGGAATGGCAAAGGGATGATCCAGATGGGTGTGGAGAAGTTTAGGGTTGTAGTTGGTCAACACAGTAATCAGTGTATAGGCAATAGGTTGACTAACATTTAGTTGATTAACGGAGTGTGTTGGCCTCAACATGGTATCAATTCTAACAGGAAGTGACTCATCAGCAATCTGGATCATCAATAGTCTTCTAACAACATATTATAATAGTATCTGACTAGCAAGGTAATCAAATGACAGATGGTTGATTTCACCACACTCCTAATTAGGATATAGTGTCCGCAATTCAACATCGTGTTCAGACTGATTCAAACCTTTAGTCATGCCATGGGGCGGCTCTTCAAACGCCCCCTGTGTATTATGAGATATGTTAGTGGACGAGGGGATAATCTTGGTTGCAACACAACTAATGGATTGTAGCTCCACAATCCAAAGAAGACAAATAAACCAACATAGGAAGAATGAAGTTAGAATTATTTGAGAATTATTAAGCTTTTAGAGAATTGCTGGCCTACATAAGATATTGGAGTATTTCATAAAGCAAAGCGTTTAGTTTAAGGTTGAATTTTTAAACTGCTGATATGAGCCCAATGGGCTTTTCTGAGCTCCCGAGCCGAGCTTCAACTTGGATTTGCAAGATACTGCCAGAAGGGCAACCGATATCCACTGCATTCTCCTCATAGTAAACTTCATACACCATGTTTAGTTGGTTGAATTGGATGTGCTTATATCCAGGGCCCTTGAAGCAGTAAGAATATTTGTATTCTTTGGAGGAATGGAACGATGGCTGAAAGTGAGATTTGTGTTTAAACTGGGTGGTTTTGAGGTCAACCCATTTGTCTTCGGTGTACTCAGTATTAAGACAGCAGATTTGACTATACGGGCAGTGGATCTCGGAAGCAACAGTGGTAGGAGATCCCCAGGTAAGATAAAATCGCTTGCTCTTTATGTTGGAAATACTTGATCCGTAGTTTGAAAGAAAGTTATTCATAAGCGTTTTCTTTGCTCTTTCATACTCTTCATCAGAAACCTTGAATTTGGTTGACCAGTAGGAGTTTTCTCCAAGGGGAACAGAGGAGCTGGGATCATAAGCTCCATGGACAGTGCTGTTGAGTTCAGCAGGCGCAGGAAAAGCGAAGCCTTGATCATTGCTGCTATCAATACATCTATGATTGGTTATAAGGGCACTCGCTGCTCCGATGATTAAACTGATGAATAGGGACATGCTGGAAACCCTTGTACTTGCGGCTATTTATTTCTATTTCATAAAGTGAATGTTATAACACTGAGTACTAGATATTCTCTCCTGTATGAGACTCACTCATGTTTACTCGATTTTAATTATAAAAATGTGTAAAAGCTTCAGTGTGGCTCAAGCCACTGACGAGCACATATCCTAGAATATGCTGAAACTGTATAAAAATTATCAAAAAACAAATAAATGTTGACTCAGATCATCTTAATGTACATTTTCTTATTAGTGGATATTGGAGTGGCTTAGTTTTCGCTTTTTTATTCAAGGATCATTCTATACCCTCTAAAATGTTTTATTACCGAAACCCATCTCGATTTTTATAGATAACTAAATCCCACTAGCCATCCAACCAATTAGGATCTTTGTGACCAAGCGTAAAAATAATTATTCTTTTATTGAAGCAAAAAAATCCAACCAATCAAAATCAACTTCAACTATCCTGTATTATAATTGGCCCTGGGGCACCTTCTTTTTATAATTTTGGGTTTAAAAGTCAATTTAAGCATAGATTTTAAATCACCCGAATTCAGCATCAGGTGCAATGCTCCACAGAATAATCTATGGGCTTATATTTTAAGCCCAAATATCAAAGATAATAGTACAGTAGTTTTCAAACCTGTTGAGATAAACAAACATTAGTCAGTTTAGAACACATAGGTTCAGTTTCACAACAAATTTCAACTGGAACCAGTTGAAGGTCAATTTACTCAATAAAACTTCCATTTATCTAGGGCCAGAAAACAAAAATAGTCAATCACACAACAAAATCAAGTCAAATCCCAAATCCCAAAAATGAGTCAGCAAATACTTGGAACCCATATTCAAAACAAACACAAACCAGTCACATCCTGAAGCATTCTACATCAAATTTGATACTGGGTATGTGGTAATATGATACAAACAGAGAACACATGAGGTTCAGTCACAAAAGTGATAAGGTCTGTCAGGATACCACATCCTAGTTGGGGTTCTGTTTGCCTCAGCTGCCAACTTGCTCTGTTGGGAGGGGGGAAGAGCCCACCATAAGAGTGGTGCTAACTTGATGAGATAAGATGCTGATTGGCCTACCAAGGCCCAAGGTCTGGTGGAGAGCACCATGGTGTCAACTAATCCAGACAAGGTAATATAGGCTATGCCTGTATATTGACTGGCTGTGGGAGGAGATGGGTATGGGCTGGGGGCAGGCAGTCAGGTTTGGGTGTTGGGGGTGCTTCCATATCTGTCTGATAGGCAGGCAAATAATTGTACTTCTCATGGAATATGGCAGCCAGGTGCTTGCACCAGGCTCCTTTGTGATAGACTGTTTGTGGGGTTCTCTGTTGGGTCAGGCAGTCAAAGTAGACAATATTGTCCAAGGTAAACTCCTTGTATTCCAGCTTAAGTGGGTAGTTAGAGAAATGCAGCAGGCCAAAGGGTGCTCCAGGTGGACAATAAAACACAGGCCGGGTTTTGGGAACTTCCTCAGGAATGTGGGCTGTCAGTCCAGAATTTTCTGTTGGAACAGTAGTGAAGTGGGAAACAACCAAGACTAAATAAGGAATAAAATTGTAGAACCAAGTTCCCATAATATTAATTATTTCAGAATGGTAATAGCATTTTAACATGATTTCACTGAGTTTAAATACCATTCAAAATCCTAAGTTTGGATTAAACCATCACCTGATAGCTTAGTTACTCAGTTTCTTCTGGCCCAAGAGTTTTGGTTCATTCTGAACCTTCTGGCCCATCATTTCCTCTGTTGAAACGACCTTTATCTAACTGTCTGCTGATAACATCTTCATGACTTCATCATTTCTACTGGTGTTATTGTCATCCTGGATCATGACATCTTCAGAAACCATAAGCCAGGTCAACTTTTGCCTCATGAATTGTGCATCTTCTGGAGTAACTTCCAGGTCACTGGCTGGCCAGGGATCACATGGACAGACGGTCTAAACTTCTAACCAACCATCTAATTAACTTATGACTTTGACTCTTCATGCTGAGCATCAATCCCCTTTTTGGACAGCCTGTCAATTATGACGGAAGTGTAAACATGTTGGTTAAGCGCTTCCAGCAATCTAGATTGGTCTAAATTAATCACCAGCCTATGACGCTCCTCCAAACTCTGAAAATTTGTGGTCAGGCAGGCCTGCAAATTTTCCTGACCAAACATGTCAGGGCCCAGAAAGCCCTGGACAATCAGCTGGCCTTCTTAGAGGCAAAAACCCCCACAGCTTGGGAACCCCTACCAAGTAACTCCCAGAGTGAGAAAAACCCCCTTTTGACTAAAAAATGGCCTGGGATTTGAGAGGCACATAATCCTTGAATCCCTGGATTCAATTTCATTATCAAATTTGGGCCTCTCAACTATTAGGAAATAGTACATTGAGAGCATGATTGTTTGATTGCGCAATCAGGCGCTCAATCACTTGCGGGATCTATAAATGACTGTGGCACCTCAGCATGATGCAGTTCAAGAAAGGTTCATGTTATACCAACCAATGAGCACCTACCCCCCTGGTCCAAGTACACAAATTCCAGTGAAAATTGTAAGTTTATGTCAGGATACCAGGAGTACTGTGGGGCTCCAGCAAGTGAGGGAGGAGTCAAAGCGGGTACTGGCATAGCCCACCACATGATGGGACCTAACTTTATCAGGTAGGAAAGAGCCTTCCCAGCCACAGCCCAAGGTCCAGCCGCTGGCAAGGCAGAGCTGATCAATCCTGTGAGTGCAAGATAAAGCACTCCCAGAAATTGACTACTCTGGCCAGAGGCATCAGAAGTGGAGGGGTTGAGATGGTTGGTTTGGGTGTCGGGGGAGGTTCCATGAGGACCAAGTAGGCAGCAGGATTTTTGCACTTTCTGTTGAAGATCAAAGGGTAGATGGTGATTGCTTTGCCGTCTCAGACAATTTGATAGGGTTCCTTGGGAGCGTTTGGGCGGGTATACCACTGCAAGTCTTCCAATGTCCAGGGTTTGCAGTCAGGATTGGTGGGATACTCAGTGAAATGCACAGGGCCAAATGGAGCGTTGGGTGGGCAGTATAGTAAAAGGTTTTGGGTTTATCAACTGGAGTCTGACTATCTATCCCAGTAGAGGGGTGCTGACGCTTGGGTGTATGCAGATGGAAGAGTATCAAGAATAGGTATGGAAACAAATTGGTGAACCAAAGGTTCATAACAACTTTATTTGGTAAGGATGATGATACAGAACTTTTTCAAGTGCTTCTGATTTATATACTTACTCACATGCAGGTGCCTCTGGGTATTCTTCTGATGCTATCTGTGTGGGAAGGCTTGGCATTTCAGGTTCTGCTGTTTGGTTGGCTGCTTCATGGTTATTTTTGAGGTTTTCATGAACAATTTGTTTGGCTTTTTGATGGTCCATCTTGGCTTGGCTGGTCATTAATTTTGGCAGGTTTGGCTTCTGGGGTTTTGGGGGTTTTCCCAATTAGATCACCATTTTTGGACTGGTTTGACAGGCTCTCTTGAGCCCAAAGAACTTGATTAAAAAAGGGGTCCCCAATTGGGGACCCCAAATTACTTAATTGAGGGTGGGCTTGTTTTGGGTTTACTGGGCAGCTAAAAATAGTCTGCCCAGGCTCAGCCAAACCCACCAAGGCTTGAACATAGCTTTTGGGGCCCAAAGCGGGCCCCTCAGCTGCCACCAGGGCAGGAATGGTTCCTGCGCCTGGATTTGCTTCAAAAAGAAAAAATACAGGTGTGGGCAACTCCCCCCTGCCCGCTAGCCCCGCCTGGTGGCTAGGAGCGGGTTTGATTCCCGCCTGGGGCTTTGAAGCTGTTACTTTTGTAACAGTTTAACTGCAATTGATGCCATCAGCTCTCTGGTGGCACTAAAAGCCTCAAAATTACCAGTAAGTATAAATAGTGAGGAGGAGCAGCCCTCCTAACTGTTGAAATTTTAATAAAGCTCTTTTATGCCCAAAAATCATTATCTTATTGCAGGAATTGTCTATTTTTGCTCCAATTTAATTATTCTCTTTGCATCTATTTGAAAATCCAAAACAAAATACAAACTTGCCTATCCATACCCTCTTGGCTATACTCCTGCTACCACAGTCAATCCACCCTGCACTCTTGATGTGGAGTATTACCACCCTCATCATCTTGATCTCCTGCCTAACATGAAGGAGATTCCTGCTGATCTCCCCTTACCCAATACACCTCCCAGCCAGGATTTCAGTAAATTGGGGTTCATCTATATCACAGTATTGGGGCTGGACAACCAGGTTGTGCCCCATACTGGGAGTTGGTGCCCCTTTGCTACTACAGTTAGGTACCTGGTTTGTATTGTACCTATTGTGTAAATGGCCTTCCAGGCCCGGCCTGCCTCCCCTGTGGGAGCCCAGTTGGACTCTGGTATGGGCTGTGACAAAATAGCTTCAAGTTGATGCCTGTTCCAGCTTGCTCATTGTCTAGCCATAAAAAACACAATCAGGCAGCCTGAGGGTCTGCAGGATCCCCAAATTAATAAGAGCCTGATTGTTGTGTTCTGAGGGCAGCACAGACACATAACAGGGAATCCTAACCTTAGGATTGGATTTGTACTAAGTCTCAGTTAGTTGGCAGGGAAGTTTATGTGTTAACTTGTGGCCCTGGATGATAGATCTCTACTAGTTGTGGCTAGAGAGAGGCGCCAAAGTACTTGGAAACACAAAGACAGAAATGTGGATAGAACTTAAATTTTATTGGGAATAAAGAATTGGAATATATTGTTTAGTGATACCACAAAACAATACTAGTGTCAAGTTTATACTTCTGGGAAGTATAATAAACAAAATAAAGGGGAAGATTAAGAAGAGAATGATACTTTATTGAATATGAATATAGGCAAATATATAGCATCATGACAAGCCACATGCTGTCCATGTACGTCATGGAGATCATGGGGCTTATCTGAGTAATGTTCTCCTTGAGTCACAAGGCTTAATCAAGTTGTGTTCCATTTAGTACCTTAATTGAGTGATCCCTGTCATAGATGGTTAACTGATAATGGTGCCACCAGCTTATTGACTGGGCAGTGAATCACTCAGTGAGCTGCTTGGTGGTTTACTTGGGGCAATAATTCCCCAAGAGGGAGTAATCAAAGATTTTGCAACATCTCCCCCTGGGGTGCTGGAAGGCGGAGCCTTGGGAATCTTCTTGAGAGTATCTGGTATACAGGCTTGATATTGATCCAGTTTGGTGTTGGGTACGGGGAGCCTTGAATTTTTTTGACTGCTCTTGCCTTACACAAACAGAGCTGGTTGTGATGAATATGTTTCAGTTTGGTTCAAGCTCCAATCCCTTTGATGAGATAGGTGTTGTTGGGCTTAACTTCCATGACAATGCCTGGTCTGCGTAACCCTGGGTCTAGTTTGTGTTGGTTGTGATTGGTAACCCAGATCTTGTCTCTGAGTTGGAACCTTTCTTGTTGCAATGGGGTTGCTTCCCGCTGAACCCTTTGTTGTTTCATTGCTTCTTGGTCCTTTCTGGCTTGTAGTACTTTTGGATCATTACTGTCTGGTATCTTCTTTGGAAGTGGCAGTTGTGGTCCCGTGGTTGTACTGACAAGTGAGGGTTTCTGACCATAAACAAGTTCATAAGGGCTTTTGCCCGTATTGTGGTTGACTTGTGTTCTGCAGACCATTAGGGTGGTTGGTAGCATGTCAACCCAGGCTTTTGATTGTTGGCAGACAACTTACTGAGGGCTTCTACTAAAGAGCTGTTTAATTGTTCTACGCGTCCATTTGCTTGCGGGTGATATGGGCTGGCTGTGACGTGTTTTATTCCATTTTTGACAAGATAGATAATGGTGTCAATAGCTTTGAGTTCAGTGCCTCCATCTGTGATTAAGAAGTCAGGCTTTCCAAACTTTGCTATGACTTCCTTGCCAATGAATTGTCTCACGTCATTGCCTTTGTGCTCTTTTATGGCTTGTGCTACAGGCCATCTGGTTGAATAGTCAATGGCTGTGATAATGTACTTCTTGCCTTTGCTTTCATCAGGCATAGGTCCCAAAATATCCAACAACCATGCCTTGAAGGTTTGTGTGATGGATACAGGTACTACTGATTTGGGTGGAGCTTTGGTTTATGAGTACTTCTCACAGACCTTGAATTGTTCCAGTACCTCTCTGATATCATCTAGCATGTTGGGCTACCAGTAGCAAGTCTTGATATATTCATGCAAGTTTCTGCTACAGGTGTGTCCCAAGTCTTTGTGATAACGGAGGATTGTGTCAATCTTTTGTGTTGACAGGACGTAGGATACAGTATCACCATTTGGAAGGATTTGATGAAGGGTATCATATACGTTTTTGAACAGATGTTTGTTCTTGAGGACTTTCTCTTGGATGTCCATTGGTGTGCCAGGTGGGAAACCTTCCTGGAGATTTCCCATGATTAACATGGGCCAGTCAGGGTCACCATCAGTTCAAAGGATGTGTTTATTGTATAGCCTTGATAGGACGTCTGAAGTTTGCATCTCTCTGCCTGGCTTGTATTCAATTTGCATGGGGTATCTCTGTATGAGACTCATCCATTTGGCTTGTCTTATTGACAGGTGTTGTTGTGCTTTAAAGAATATCAACAACTTGTGGTTGGTGAGTACTTTGAACGTCTGGGCTCCTTCCAGATAGCATTGCCATTTCATGAGGCAGTGTATGATGGCAACCAATTCCTTATTGTGTATAGGGTATCTTTGTTTGCTATCTGATAGCTTCCTTGATTCATATGCCACAGGGAGGAAGTCTTTTTGGGCTGTTTGGATATGGAGAAATACTCCTATGGCATAATCAGAGGCGTTGATTTCTAGCTCATATATACCCTCATGGTTTGGGTATTGCAGGATTGGGGCAGTAACCATGCACTCTTTCAGTTGGCAGAAATGTTGATCTTGTAAAGGTGTCCAGACAAATTTGGTTGTTTTCCCAGTGATGGCTGACAAAGGGGCTGTCAGAGCGCCCCAGTCAGGGATGAACCTGCATAAATAGGCTACCATTCCAAGGAAAGTGCAGAGTTTGCTCTTGTTTCTTGGGGCTGGCATCTCTGTTATAGCACGTATCTTGTCTGGATCTGGTTTGATACCGTCCTTGCTGATGATATGGCCAAGGAATAGGAGTTCAGTCAAGAAGAACTCACATTTAGACAGTTTGGCAATTAGTTGGTTTTCCTGTAGGGTACAGAGGACTGCGTGGACATCTTCCCAGTGTTGTTACAGGTTGGGACTGTAAATGATGATGTTGACCAGGTAGATGATTGCTCATTTCCCAATGTGTTCTTGAATACTTCATTCATGAAGGTTACAAAGGTACTGGGAGCATTTGTCATTCAAAATTGAGGACTCACATTCAAAAGATCTGTATTTAGTTCAAAATGCAGTCTTTGGAATGTCTTCAGGTTTCACGCAAATTTGGTGATATCCTGCTATCAAATTGATTTTTGTAAAGATTTGGGACCCCCCCCCAGGGCATCAAAAAGGTCATCAATTAGGGGTAGGGGATACCTGTTTTTTTATTGTGATCTTGTTGAGGGCCCTGTAGTCTGTAACCAGGCAGAGGCCTTCATCTTTCTTTGCCACAAAGAAGACAGCAGCACCAAAGGGTGATTTTGAGGGTCTGATGAGGCCTTTCTTAAGTGTTTTGTCAAGGTAAGCTTTTAGAGTGTTGTCTTCTTGTGGTGTGAAGCGGTAGATGGGTTGTGCTTTAGGCACACTACCTTTTAGGTTAATATCATTTTGTATACCTTAATCAGGGGGCAACCCAGGTAGTGTTTCTTGGAATACAGAGGGAAATTCAAAGACTAGCTGGTCTCTAATTGGGTTCTGTTTGTGCTGAGTTTCTGTTTTTTTGAAGTGGATGACTTCA
Source organism: Entomophthora muscae (assembly GCA_014839935.2). Taxonomy (NCBI): domain Eukaryota; kingdom Fungi; phylum Entomophthoromycota; class Entomophthoromycetes; order Entomophthorales; family Entomophthoraceae; genus Entomophthora; species Entomophthora muscae. The sequence continues at coordinate 259,422 of QTSX02006486.1, forward strand.
TATGAACATGTGCTCCAATTGATTTTACTGATATCAGTTTCTTTCTCTGTTTCCATGATCTTTACAAATATGTGGTCCCTCATGAGGGTGTTGAGATGTGTCAGATACACATGATGGTGGACTTCTCCTTGCTGGATAGTGAGGGTGGCACTGTCCCAGTTGATGTGAGGCTTTGTCTTTTGCATCTAATCTAATTCAAGTATGATATTGTATTTGGGGATTGGAATGATGGGGCTGCTAATTGTCATTTGGACATCTCCAATTTGGGCCCAAAAAGGTTTTGTCTTGTGGGTAACTGGTGTGCTACAGTTGTCTGCCATGATGACTCTCTTGATGCTACTTCAAATGGTAGGTAAATTAATGAGGTCTGTGAAACTCTTGTTAATGAGTGATTGATTGGCTCCAGTGTTGAATAGTGCTGTGCCCTGGTATCTGAAAAACGGAAAGGTTAGGTAAGGAGCTTATTTCCAGTTTTGGCAGCAAACAGTAGAGGATTGCTGAAGGGAACCTGGTAATGGTGATTGAGTCCATGTCCTGTTCTCTGTATGAGTCTTGTGAAGAGGGGGAAAGCAGCTTGCCTAAACACTCCCCTGAGCTTTTCCCTCCTTGTTGGTATCTTTGGTGCTGGCCTGGTTAGCTTGTGCAGTGTGATTCCCGTTTTGAGGCTGGGTGCTGTGGACTCGGTTGTTTTGCTTATTGGGACTAGGCTCTCTCTTAGCTGCAGGGTTTTCCTTGCACTTGTTGGTGGCGTGTAGATTGTCAGACTTCTGAGCTGCGTGTTTTCCTTCTAGGAATACATCCTCAAGGTTCTTACAGCAGGTCATGCCAAACTGACGTCTAATATGTGTGGGAAGGCCATTGTAGAAGTCCAGATGTGGCCCAGGTTCATCAAAGTTGATGGTATTGGGTGCACAGTCATGTAGTCCTTCATATTCTGCAATGTATTCTTTGATGGTTCCTGTCATTTTGAAGGTTTGAAGTTTGGTCATAATCACCACGTCCAAGTCCTTCATGGAGAACTTTTTGAGGAATACAGCCTTGAACACTTCCCAATTTTCCTTCTGGTCAGGATGTTGGGCTAGCCATTTGGTAACAAAGCGTGAAGCAGTCCCTGTGACACGGAGGGTGATTTTGCTGACCCAGAGTCTTTGGGGGTACTCCACTTGTTTGAACTTGCTCTTGGTGCTGTTGATCCAAAGAGAAGCGTTCTCACGGTGTAGTCCTGCAAAGGCGTCAATCTCAGCGGTATGTAAGCGTTGAAACACGATATTGGGTATCTCATGTTGTGTAGATGCTGTTGTGGTTGGCGTGGTAGGGAACAGTCTGTGGGTCCTGAGAGCGTTGTACTGGTCAATGGGTACAAGGAGATTATTGTATATGACAAGGCCTGGGAAACATCTTGTCCTACTTTGTAATCTCTCCAGCCGTTAGGGAGTGATATTATCTGGGTTCTTTTCTTGGGAGGAATTTTTCCTTTGAGTTGGGTAGGTATGTATAACCTGCCTGTGCTACCACTGTTGAGTTTATACTTCTGGGAAGTATAATAAACAAAATAAAGGGGAAGATAAAGAAGAGAATGATACTTTATTGAATATGAATATAGGCAAATATATAGTATCATAACAAGCCACATGCTGTCCATGTATGTCATGGAGATCATGGGGATTATCTGAGTAATGTTTCTCTTGAGTCACGAGGCTTAATCAAGTTGTGTTCCATTTAGGACCTGGATTGAGTGATACCTGTCATAGATGGTTAACTGATAATGGTGCCACCATTTTATTGACTGGGCAGTGAACCACTCAGTGAGCCACTCAGTGGTTTACGCGGGGTGTTAATTCCCCAAGAGGGAGTAATCAAAGATGTTGCAACACTAGGAGGGTAGGATCACTTGCCATAATAATGAGTGGGGCAAGTGAGTTGCGCAGAATCAGGGAACCAAACAATAGAGTTCCCTTGTTTGGAAACAGACTCATTTTGAGGAGCAAAAGCAAAAGCAAGGGATTTGTCCTCAAAATAACCCAACTAAGGCAAAAATCAAAACAGTGTAAATGGCGGCATTCACAACATTGCCCCCTTCTAGATTGGTCTTAGGGGGTAGTACTTGCAGAGGAACTTGGCATGCACTAAGAAAAACAGACAACCACTGGAGAGGAGTTTCAAAGTATATTTCTGACCTGCGTTTGAAGGTTACTTCTAAAGGTCCAACCCACAACATATCCAGCTTGTGGGCGCATCCTCCTAATCTGTGCTGATAATAGGGAACATGATCTCTAACACTAAACTCAGGAAAGGGAGAACATCCAGCATTGTCCAGAGAGAGCTTGAGTATCTTTGTATTATATACAGAGGTATACACAGTGGCCTGTATGTCAATTATGAGGTTGACCAAGTTTTTGATGTGGGCATCAGGATCCATGACTTTTCAGAGGAGAGTAGGGGGGCAAAAAGCAATATAGTGGTGGACTTGCATCCATACAGCATAGCAAAGGGGGAATACCCTGTAAAACAATGTATACTGAGGCAATAGGCAAAGAGAGCAGCAGGTAATTATAGACCCCAGTTTTCAGCATCATAGTAAGTGAGTTTTCTCATGATGTAAACTAAGGTCAAATTAGCATGCTCCACAGCCCCATTAGTGGAAGAATTATAGGGAGCTGAGAAGGATTGACGAGATTCCAGGGCCTTGACAACAAAAGTCACCAGCTTAGCATTGAAATTAGTTTCATTATCTGACAACAACACTTGAGGGCAGCCATGGAAATAGAATATATCTTGCAGCAGGCAGGCAGCAGTTGCCTTAGCAGTGATATCCTTAGTAGGGCAAGCTTTCACCCATTTTCTGATATGATCAACAGCAATCAGGATGAAGCAGCAACCTGAGCAAGAGCAGGGTAGAGGCCCTACAGTGACAATACTAACAGTGTGAAAGGCGTGCTATGGAGGGACTAGCTTAAATTTGTGAGAGGTAACTCAAGGTTGTTGTAGCTGACAGTCATGACAACTAGCAATGACGTCTGGAATCAGCAGGCAGCAGTTTCTCCAGAAGTAGTTCTTCTGGAGCCAGTCATGGGTCTTGGCAATGCCTCCATATACAGTCTTCTTATGAGCTTGGAGCACCAATAAAAGGCAAAGGCTAGGGTGTACATAGGGCAGGTATTGGTCATGCACCTTTTTGAAGAGCTGGTTGTTGCAAATGAGAGTGTTCTCAGATAACTTAGACAGGGAAGTTCAAATCTCTTCAGTCTTGTTCTCCCAGGAAGAAGGATATCCAATTAGTTTATATAACTAATCAGCTTCAGCAGGGTGTAGAGCCAGGATAGGCATTTGGGACAGTCCATCAGCATTTTGGTTTTGGATCCCAGGACAATGTAGCATTGTGAAGTCATAACCTTGCAGGCGGAGGGCCCATCTAGCTAGTTGTCCTTCTGGCTCCTTAAGCTGTTGTAATCATTTAAGCAAAGTGTGGTCAGTGACAACAGTGAAATGTGTACCATACACATAGTAGTAAAACTGTTTAACTTCATGCAACACAGCAAGACATTCTTTCTCCGTAACGCTGTAGTTCTTCTCATACTTCTTTAGAGCACAGTAAGTATAAGCCACAGGATGGTCCACACCTTTGTTATCTAGTTGGGCCAATATAGCCCCAATAGCAAGGTCGCTAGCATCAGTGTAGAGGATAAATTCCTTATTGTAATCTGGTTACACCAAGATGGGAGCCTCTTTGAGATTTTTTAAGAGTCTCAAAGGCCTGTTGTTGACTAGCTATCCATTTGAAGGGAATATTGCGTAAAAGTTGAACTAGAGGTTCACTAGTGCCATCAAAATTAGGGATAAACTGTCTATAACATCCTATCATGCCTAGAAAAACTTGAGCTTTGCGCAGTTTGGTGGGGGGAAGAATTTTTTCAATGGCTTCAACTTTATTGGTCATTGGGTGAATCCCTGTCTGGGTAACTTCATGGCCCAAGAATTCAAGGCGTTCCTTGAAGAAAGCACACTTAGATGGTTTTGGTTTAAACCAGCCTCTTGAATCTTTATGAACACTTACTTTAGTTGGGCCAAGTGATCAGTAAAGGTTTTGCTGAAGACTGTTATATCATCCAAGTACACTAGAACATATAAAAGCTTCAGATTGAAAGAAATGGAATCCATGACCCATTGGAAAGTAGCAGGGGCGTTGTATAGCCCTTGTGGCATACAGTTAGGCTCAAACAGCCCTTCAGAAGTGATAAGTGCAGCTTTTTGTCTATCTTCAGGGGAGAGATTGACTTTCCAGTAACCAGATGCCAATTCCATAGCTGAGAGGAACTTGGAGCCTCCAAGGCGGCAAAGTTCATCATTGATATGTGGCAAGGGGTAAGAATCCTTCTTGATTAAGGAGTTTAACTGTCAATAGTCCATCACAATGCGGTGACCTCCATCCTTCTTCTTCAGTATGAGCAAAGGGGAGGCCCATGGACTTTGGGAAGGAGCAAGCAACCCAACTTCTAGTAGCTGTTTGAGTTTCCTAGACACTTGAGTGTCTTCTACTCTATTAAAGCGGTAAGGTTTAGCTTGGAAGGGGGGAGCATCACCAGTATCAATTTGATTAATAACTCATTTAGCTAGACCATAGCCAGTGCTATCTTTAGTAAAGATATCTGAAAACTGATCTAGCAGGTTGAGTACCTCTTTCTATTAGACTGGGGACATTTGCAGAAAGTCCTGAGCAGTAAACAGAGATAGGACCTGCGGCTTTTCTTCAGGTAAATTGAAGTCCTGGAAGGTGCTAAAGGGATGCAGTGATAACACATCAGGAGTGTTTAACAGCCTGGCCTCTAGACACATTTATAGAAAGCGGTTAAGTTGGCTACCAAAAACTGGACAGGATCTTTGTGAGAGACATCTAAGATCCTTTGGCAGAGGTAGGATTTGTTGCAACCAAGAAAGAGAGGGGATTACAGCTCTAAGAATTTGCGTTCAGGCAACTTGTATGATATATGAGAGTCCAAGATGGCTTGGGAGCCAGGGGGAATGATCACAGAAGAAGTAGCAAGGAGTGGAATCCCTTCAAATGCAGGGCAGTTCATAGGAGAACACTTCATGTTTGACAAGTGAGTACAGTACTTCAGACTGAAGACACCAGTAGAGTACTCTAAGGCACATGTCTTGAGGTGTTTTCCCAGAAACTTGACAGGCTCCTCAAAGATTAAAGAGACTTCATACCCTAAAATAGAGAGATAGTTGTCTTTTAAGTTGATGATCACATTGTACTCCCTAAGGAATTGGGTACCAACTAGAAGATTGTAACTCTCATTCTCCAAGACTACAGCAGGCGCTGCCAAGAGTAGGCTGCCAAACCGCATAGGGAGAGCGGAATATGCCCCTATAGCACAAATCATGGACAACCCAGCTGTACCATAATAATGGTGGTAGTTAAGGTCAGGGATGAGTTTAAGCTTCTTCACAAGCTTCAATGAGACAGCATTGACAGGAGGGCCAGTGTCCAAGACGGCCTTGATCTTCACCTTTTGGATGGATTTCTCTACACAAGTAGTAGTACAACCAAAGGGTGGGAGGATGGCCAGGATAACTTGGGCTTCTGATAGTTCTTTGTCCCACTTTTTGGTCATGCAACTCAATCCTGGAAACTCCTTGTAGACAGTCTGAAGGTAAAGCAATACTGAAACATTTTTGAAAACAGCATCAGCCACTTTGCCTCTTCTTCAGAAGATTCTACAAGTACAGGAGACCTCTTAGCTTGTGTGAGGTCTGGGCAAGAGACAACCTCTTTGGCTTCAGGCAGAGGCTTGGTAGTTGTTTTAGTTTTCCCAGAGAGTAGCTTATAAGGGACTGCAATGGTTTCAGAGACTGCTAGAACTGAGTATCCATAGGCATTGGAATTGTCAATATCTGAATCATCCATGTCTGAATTGTCATAAATATCATGGAATAATAGAAGAATGGGAGGAGCTTCAGTGTCAGAGTGCTTAGAGTCTGCTACAGACAGGGAAATTGGAGGAGACTGGGAAGGAATTTCAAACAAGAGCGTCCCGCCTCTAGGTTGACTGTTCTTTTCCTACTGGTTCTTGGGATTGGCACCTTCAACTCAAGGATTGGTACAGAATTGAGAGTGATGACATATCTGTCCGCAGTTATGGCAACCTTGGTGTCTAGGAGGATTCTGAGAGATCATAGTGAGGATGCAAGGGCCACAGGAAGACAAACCAGAATTTGAGGCTGCTTGTTTCTAATGCACAACAGCTCCAGAGTGGGTAAGGTGTATGTCCTGTAACAGTGTCTTTATGCTCTTCATAGGGGAGAGCATGGCTTTGCGAGCTTTTAAATGGAGATACAGAAGTTGATTAACTTTGAGAGCTTGAGCACAAGCCATGTAGGCTTCATGTGCTGTCAGCTAGCTATTAATTGCTGTCTTTCTGTATAGAACCTGTCTGCAAACTTGGCCAAAGTCTCTTTGGGTTTGAAGGTGATGTGCATAAAAGTGTCCTTTTTTCACTTCTAAACTAAGGTTGCCACCAAACTCATCAATCAGAAGCTGTTTTATCTCTTCCCAAGTCTCAATTGTGGGCAGCTCCAACACTACCACCTCTTGGCAGGTTTGGTGCAAGCAGGTTAGAATGTGCTCCTTTTTAACCTCATCAGAAGCTTGCATGGCTGTTTTGTATATGGTCAGGAATGCCACAATATTGGATTTTTTAAGGTCAAAGACTTTTTTAAAGGTAGGTTTGAAGTGAGCTTTGGGAGTAGGGCTACAAAGGTTACTATCTTACACATTTATACCTGGGGAGAATTCAGCTTCTGATTCCAAAGGGGGTTACTGTGCCCACAGCTGGCAGACACTTTCTTTAAGAGTGGTCAAAGTCTCAGAGGCGCGTGCACCCACATTGCTGGCCTGGTCAGTCTGTTGTTTGGTGGAATCTAACCGTTGGCCATGTGTGGTCACCACAATCAAAATCTCAGCCAAACAAGAGGTTGAAGAAGGTCCTACTAAGAGACAGGGGATAAACTGTCATTCACAGAGTCAATTAAATTGCTTTTTTCTTGAACATCCTTGTCAAGGCTGATATGATCTTGCTTCAGATGGTCCACCTTGTTGGCTAGAGCAATCAACTCTCTAGCACATTGGATTCAGGGATTCCCTGACAGTCCAGGGCAGCAGCCATCTCCTTTGACAACCTCAACTGAACTAGTGACAGTTGCCACAGTATTTCAAAGAACAGCAACTTACTGTTGCAGGGTGGCAACTTGTACAATCAAGGCAAGCACTTGAGGATCTGGCTGTGGAGGGTCTGCATAGTGTTCTTGACTACAAGTGGATACATGTAGCTCTTGGATAGTGTCCCATAACTTATGTTCCCTATCCATCATATCATCAGATGGGGGAGAAGGAGGAACATCTGGTTTAGGCGCAGACAACTCATTCACTTGGGCTTGAAGCTTGGCAATAGAGGCAGCTATTGTAGCTCTCTCTTGACAAAACGCTTCTTGAAGTTCATGGAGACCTCTAGCAGCAAGCTCCCTTATCTTTTGAAATTGATCAAAGTAGCAGGCAATAAATGCATTAAGCTGCTTCACAAGCCGTTTGAAATTAGAGAGGTAAGCGTTCAGAGTGGAATCTACTTGAGTTTGCCAAGGCTGTTATAGCTGGTGAAATTCATGTAGACGTTCCCTGACGTACTCAGGGATGGACAGGAACATTTGCTCTATGGAAGCAACCAAGTAATCCTGCAAGGTAATGGATTCATGCTGGTTATCAGATCCCAAAGAAAACAGGGAATGAATCCACTGCTTTTAAGCAGTAAACTGATCCCAATGATTAGTTATGGTGGCTTGAAGAGACAAAATCTCTTGGACATGAAGCCCCAACACCATTTGATGATGGGCTAAGGCAGGCTGCACAAAGAACGACAGTAGATTCTCAGTGGATTCAGTTGCTTAGAGGAGATGTTGCAGGAATTGCAGGGCAACAATCAACTTTTAGTATTCTGCTTGATTAAACTGTAACTGGAGGCAAGGGATGGCCCCATCATGGGCTATACCAAGGGCAATGGCCATGACTTGTTCTAGGTCAGGGGCACCCAAGGGGTAGGCCACTAGCCAGAGACCACTCCCAAGGTTCAGCACAGTAGGGACAATAGGCAGGTTGGCAATGTCTTCTTCAATAGGAGGACTGGTAATTTCAGGCAAAGTTGGCTCTTGTATAGGGTGAGGCAATGGACTTGAAAAAGTAGTGGTGAAAGGGATAACTGAGGGGCTTACTGCCCCTGTATTGAGCACCATTTTTTTTAGGCTCTGAGGCACAGTACAGACACATGACAGGAAATCCTAACCTTAGGATTAGATTTGTACTAAGACTTGGTTAGTTGGCAGGGAAAGTTATGTGATTACTTTGTAGCCCTGAATGATAAATCTCTACCAGTTGTGGCTGGAGAGAGGCTCCAAAGTACTGGGAGACACAAAGACAAAAATGTGGATATAACTTAAATTTTATTGGGAATAAGGAATTGGAATATATATTTCTTAGTGATACCACAAAACAATACTAGTATGGTAGGATCACTTGCCACAAGCATGAGTGGGGCAAGTGAGTTGTGCATAATCAGGAAACCAAACAGTTGAATTCCCCATTTTGGAAACAGACTCATTTCAAGGAGCAAAGGTGAAAGCAAGGGGTTTGTCTTCAAAATAACCCAACAATGGCAAAATTAAAATAGTGTGATTATTGGCATTTACAACAGCCAAATCATTCAAATGTCAGTTTTTCTGTAAACAGCTAATATCCCTTGGGCACATAGTGTCAAAGGATGGCATCAAACCCAATGAAAAGAAGATTCAGACCATCTTTAATATGCTGCCACTCAAGGATAAAGCAGAGCTCTGCACCTTCTTGGGGATGATAGCCTAAGTCTGAAGGTTTATACCCAACTGTGGTATCCTGCTGGGTCCCCTATCTGCAATAACAGGGATCAAATCCAAGTTCATATAGGTGCCATAACAAGACCTCTGTTTCCATTGCCTCAAGGAGAAACTGATGTCCACCCCCATCCTACAATTCCTCAAGCAAGATGAAGACTATCAGATGGAAACCAATACCTCAGACGCTTTCATTGGAGGTGTACTTATAATCAAAACAGATAACACTGCATTTCTACCTGTGGCCTATGAATCCCAAAAGTTAACTGATTGCAAGTACTGCTACCCAATCCACAATAAGGAGCTACTGGTCACCATAAATTGCCTTGTAAAATGGTGCTGATAACTTGAGAGCCAGGGAGAATTCACCGCCCTAACTGACCATAAGTCCCTCATTCACTTCAAAACACAGGCTAACTTGTCCAGGCGCCAAGAGCTCTGGATGGAGTTCCTGGAAATATTCAACATGAACATTTAATATAAGCCAGGGCTGGAGTTAGTCATGACTGACGCCCTTTATTGACTGTATATCCAAGCCACTGGATGATAAAACAGGCCTGACCCTGACTGGCCCCTCCTGGTACTCTGTCAGGGCCCAGAATGGGCCAGACAAAACCCTATGTTGCATAGGTTCAACACCTACAATTGAGCAATTGCGCAACCAAACAATTACATTGTTGATTACGCAGATTAACCCAAAAGAAACTTTAATTCCAAGTGAAGAATTGAACCCTGGTCAAGGCCAAGCCTGGGGCAATTGGAAATTGTCCTAAAGCCAAGCAAAAAAGATTTTAATTGGCCCACATCCTCTGAACCCAGAATTGGGAACTTGGGTTGCCAGATGGCCCAAAATTCCCCTGCCAGCTTCCCCAGGGCAAAAATAATGAAATGATCCATCTAACTGAAGAATCAGGAGTCACCAATGGAACCCAGATTGAGAATAATCCATTGACTACCAATAAGAAGTTGCCAGTAAGTCCAATTGCAGTTTCCCAGCAGGATATAGCTGGGAACATTGGCATCCCCTTTCTTTGTTGACATCTTCATCTAATAAAATTTGTTGGTTATTGCACACTTAGCATTTATACTTTACAGGGGTTTATTAAATTATCACAAATTTTATACTGCTGGTGCTTTCAAACAGAGAGTACCTCTAGTACCAACGCCAGCGCTGGGAAACAAAGCAACTTCTAGCTGCCTCCAATTAACCAACCACCGCCAGCCTTTACCCTATCTCCTAGAGTGCTGGACCAAGAAATAATTCCTGCTCCTGCACCGCGCCTCTCCTGGTGTTTCTCTGCTCCAACAACTTTCCCAGCCAAGCCTGACCATGAGCGCTGCTACAGGAGAACTTCCTCTTGTTCCTTATTCTTCATCATATGACTACAGTAAGCTTGGGTTCGCCTATTTGACCATGCTGGGGCTCACTGAGCAAGTGATACCCCCACATGGGAGTATGGCGTCCTTGGGCTACTACCGCCAATTATGTGATGTGGATGGTCCCTGTCATCTACTGGGCCTTCCAGGCTCAACCCTTCCCCTCAACTAAAGGTTCCCCTGGGAGTAACTCAGGTCATGACAGTATGTAAATCCTATCCAAACTTGTATGCCTTAGCCCCTATATTCAATTGATAATAGGGGCACTTTGTATGTTTGTTTTTATAATTGCAGCTTACTACACCTACCAGTTTTGCACCCGCTGCACATTTGCTCACAACAAACCTAGACCTGAATCCCACCCAAGTACTAAACAAGTACAGAACGTCAACATATCTACCTTGAACCAGAACGCTTACGCACCCACCAGTTTACCTGACCTACCCAAGATGAACTTAGCCAGCTTCAAGAAAGACATGATCATGATTAACGCCCTGTTCAGGGCCAGCCCTGAGAACTATTGTGACAACGCCTAAAAGGTGATGATGGTGGCAGCACAGTTAAAAGATGAAGCCAGAGAGGTTTTCCTCAACTTGCTGGAGGAGGACCCTGACTTGATCTTGTTGTATGAGGCTTTCCTTGAACATATGAATAGTGCCACCACCCCTGCAGGAGCAAAAGTACAAGCATATATGGGCCTTCTTTGCCTGAGCCAAGGTAGAGATGACCTGGAAGCTTACATCCAGAGATTATTGAGACTTGCTGCAGCTGCTTAAGTACTGTCAACATCTCTGGCCTGTACTTCAGAAATGGCCTAAATAATCACCACACCAACCTGATGCGCCATCACCGCTGCAAGCTCCCCAAGCACAAACTCCTAGCCATTGCCTGCGGGATGAATTTCAGTCAGCCCCAACAGTATGGGCCCACCTAAAAACTACCAGCCTTAAGGAAATCAAACTGCTACACACCCTTTCCTGAAAATGGCCCTGGAAGAATACCAGCACCATATAAAAGCAGGCTTATGCTTCTACTGCCATCAGAATGGCCACCTGTCCAAAGACTGCCCTACAAGAAGCTCCACTGCCCAGAACCCCACTATTTCTGCAATAAACAGCTCTTCTTGTCTTACCCTATTATTCAAGCCACCTTGTTGTATTCAGACCAGGAGTTGAAGATATCAGCTCTCATGGACAGTGGAGCCACCCACAATTATATTGAACAAGGCTTAGCTGAAAAATTGGGACTAGATATGGAAGATAAACCCACCCTGGTCACCCTAGGAAATAAGTCTACTGACACCTCCTTTGAGAGTAAAGGAAGTGTTATTATGAAGCTGGGTCTTGCCCAAATCAAGGTCAAATTCTTGGTAATGGACAAGTTGCCCTGATCTGTGGTGTTGGAGTTTGATTGGTGGGTAGAGCATGAGTTTAATATTGACTATGCCAGCCAACAGGTCCAATATGTACATGCAGATAAAACCTGGAAGCTACTCTATGTGGCCACCCAAACATCTCCCCTATTGAACAGCATGATGGTGGCGCCTTGCAAAGGAGAAATACCTTCCTGCTTAGAGAGATGGAAATCAGTGTTCTCTGAGACCATGCCACAGCCCTTCCCAAGCACACCAGGTTTGACCACTCTATCAACTTGATCCCTGGAACCCAGCCCAAACATGGCCCTGTATATGGATGCAACATGAAAGAGCAGGGGGCTCTCAGGGATACCTAGACACCATGTTGAAGAAAGGCTACATCCGCGTATCTGAATCCCCTTTTTTGTCTCCCCTGCTGTTTGTCAAGAAAAAGGGTGGATAATTCAGGCCTTGTGTAAACTACCAAAATCTCAATGAGATTAATGTAAAGAACTGCTATCTTGTTCCAAACGCTAAAGACCTTTCATATCAGCTCTCTGGAGCAAACATCTTTTCCAAAGTTGACTTAAGGGATGCCTTCAATCAGATATGTATCAAGCCTGGAGACAAATGGAAAACGGCCTTCAAAAAAGACAAGGGCTATTTGAATACTTGGTTATGCCATTTGGCCTTTTTAATGCTCCCAGCACCTTCCAAACTATGGTAGACGTAGTGCTTAGTGACCTCAAGGACCAGTGCTGTGTAGCCTACCTAGAAAACATCCTCATCTATAGCCAAACTCCCAAGGAACACACAAAACACCTACAAATAGTAATGCAGATACTCCAGGACCATGGATTATTTGAAAAGGTACCCAAGTGTGAATTCTTTCAAGACAAAGTAGAATTCCTTGGCCATCATGTCTTGAAAGGAGGTTTTGCCATATCACCAGACAAAATTGAGGCCGTCACATCATGGCCAGAGCTCACTAACTGTAAGGAAGTACAGAGCTTCTTGGGTCTGGCAAACTTTTGCAGAGAATTTTTTCAAAAGATTTCTTCTATCTGCCTTCCTTTGACCCGCCTGACCTCTGAAAATCACGCCTTTGTGTTGGAAAATACAGCATGCACAGCCTTCAATACACTCAAGGAAGCCTTTGTTTCTGCACCAGTCCTTGCTATGCCCAACTATGCTAAACCCTTTGTGGTGGAAACTGATGCCTCAGACTTTGCCTTAGGAGGGTAATGCTTCAGGAGGGCATGATAGTAAGCTTCACCCCTGTAGCTTACTACTCCAGGAATTTCACTTCACCAGAACTGAACTACCCAATATATGACAAAGAGATGCTGGCAATTAACCAATCCCTGAAACATTGGAGAAGATACCTTTGTGACGCCACCCACCCAGTGAAAATCATGACAGACTACAAAAATATGACTTACTTCTTCAAACCACAACAACTCAGCCAACATCAGGCCAGATGGGCACTATTCCTAGCCAACTACAACCTAAAGATCAATTACAAGCCTGGGAAGATAAACATTGTACCTGACGCCTTGAGTCAAAGAGCTGATTTCTTCCCCAGTTCCAAAGAGATAGAGAAGTTCAACACCCAATCACTACTATCTCCACACATGCTGGAACTCATGCTCTTATTACTAGGCCTGGCTAGCAGGAAAGAAGAAATCCAACATGCTCAGACCCTGGACAAGCACTGTATTACTGTCATAAAAGACTTAGTTGAGAACATTGACACAAATATTACAGAGCAGGGTATTCACTACACAGAAGATTCCTAAAAATAAATGGACAAACCTACATACCTGAAGGTTCACTGAGATTGGAGATTCTGAAGGAGTACCACAACTTCCCCATGGCTGGACACCCAGGCCGCACCAAGACCTTAAAGGGTATCTAAATAGTGTACATGTGGCCAAGAATAAAGCTGGATATCGTAAATTGTGCAATTAATGCTATTTTGATATGGCCTTTGAATAGTGATAGTTGTGAAGATTTGTCTTAGTTTGCTTTCAAGTTTTGAAATTCCTTGCCTTCTGCAAATGGCCTGGTTCAATATCCACCCATTCTGGATTATTGTACCTGTCTGTGATTGATTCTGGTATGACCTCATCCCATTGACCCCCTCATCCACTCTGTCTTCCTAATGAGTGATCACTGTCCCTTGTCTAATTTTAAATTAGAATCATTACTTCTAATAAAGACAAGTTTATCCACATTTGTGTTGGCTTTTATAATCTTCAAGCTTTTCCTGTCCTTTCTGCCAAAAGGACTTTTACATCTTGTTTTCCAGGAAATTAAGGTATGTGCCCTTAATTTTGCCCTGAAGGCTAACCCAAGACTAGCTTTGAACCTCAAATCTTTTGTTATAAAGATTTCCTGCCGTGTCCTCCAGGATGTTGACCCTGGAGCCAAACACAACAAAATGGTGCTCACTACAGGAGCTGCAAGCCCCTTGGTTACCCTGTTCCTCTGCGCCTTTTATGGTCTATCTTCTTTTGTCTCTTAAGTAACCAAACCACCCAAAGTCTTTAGTCCCCCTCTAGAAGAAGACATCACCAATGCCTCCTCAAATCCTATGGTATTTGTTCTGTCTCCCAGGCCCACGTAGGCCCCCCTCCCAGCTTTTTCTATCAACTATGAACAAGCTTGTGCTGCCGCCCGCTCCCTTCTTCATTCTGGCATAGTAGTTATGCACTCTATCCCTGGCCTCTGTCCTGGGTACTCTTCTGAAGACCTGTACTCCTTCCTTTTGGACTTTGGTCTCCCCCCTGCGTTGATGGAATCCATGGATACTATTGGTGTGTTGGTCACCCAGTTCATCCAACCTGCCCTAGTTCATCACCAACTCCCTTAGGATCCCAGAATCAACTATTAGATGCTGTAGCCACTGCTGTCTCAAATAATCATGCTCAAAATATGGCCTATCAAGAATGGTCACACAGTCTCTTTGCTTGTATTTCCGACAACCAGCGCAACTCACTGGCATCAGAGAAGTACTTAACCGCCTCCCTGAGCTCCCTTGTTCCTCGCTCCATGGATACATAAAGGATCAACTATGCAAATTGGATGAACATCAGGCAGCGTGGCGTGAGCAAATTGAGGCCTTTCTGCTAAACCATTGTCAGAACTTTGAAGACTCTAGTTAGTGAGTTAATCAATTCAGAGAGCATGTCAACTTGCAACTCAAATTGATAGGAGCTCATGTCAATACTTGGGGCTGCCATCTGCAGCATCAATACAGTCTGGATAAGGCTGCACAAGGCAACACTCTATACCAGGTGCAATATTATGTGGATGACAGGGTAGCTTCTATTGAGGTGACTCCTCCTGCTCTTCCTGTTGAGACCCCATCTGATTTTGAAGCCAAGGTATGGGAGGCCATTGCCAAACTCAAGGCTACCACTTGGCGTCAAGCTTGTGTGCATAATCCCCCTCCAGTTAATTCAATACCTGACCCTTGTATTGCCTCCCTCACTGATCAGGTGGCTACCTTATAAGGTGAAATCAAGTACTTAAGACAGTGCCTCTCTCACTCTGAGGATTTGTCATCTGAATCTGAAGATGAAGAGGAAGGCAAAGTTGTTAATACTCCAGCTCATGACAATCATGGTTGTTGCTCTGGTCTGGAAGATCAACCCCAGGTCAACTGTGCGCATGCACTAGATCAACTTGCCAAAGTAACAAATGATGTAGCTGATAGGCAAGACGCATTGGAAAGAGAGGTCCAAAACTTATCCTGTTTTACAAAGACCCTAAATGGACAAGTTGCCCCATTGGTTGCTCAGGCCACTTTTCTGGCTACTTGTGTCAATGGGATTGCTGGCACCTTGGCGGTACAACAAATCAATATTAACAAATTTGGGACTGCTGCCGCCATTGCTAGGGATATTAGTGGACAAAACAGCTCTACCTTGGACACTCTAGAGGAAAACCTTTGACTCCT
Organism: Entomophthora muscae; assembly: GCA_014839935.2. Taxonomy (NCBI): domain Eukaryota; kingdom Fungi; phylum Entomophthoromycota; class Entomophthoromycetes; order Entomophthorales; family Entomophthoraceae; genus Entomophthora; species Entomophthora muscae. The sequence goes on from QTSX02006486.1 coordinate 275,036, forward strand.
CTGGGCTAGACAGCCTGCTGCTGAATCCAAGTTTGAAGACAACCCTTATATTAACGTCCTCAACCCTGGTGAAAACAATCAGTCCTTGTCCTTGTCTATTGACCTGAATTACAAACCAACCTTCAAACAGATATTTGATACAAAAACCTGTACCATTGACGCCTTTCTAACCGTTTACAAAACTGCAATGTGTAGGGCTAATGACAAGCTCAAGAAGGAACACATCCTTGCCTGTCTCCATCCCATATGCCAGGAAGTTGTGGCTCCCAAGCTCCCCTCCATTGTCACTTGGGAGGACATGAAGCGCCTCCTTATTGAGGAGTTCAGAGGAGATCTCAGCTTGGAGGTCAAGAAAGATACATTTATGCACATTGCTTTTAAGCCCAAGGAAACTCTGGCTGAGTTTGCAGATTGTTTCTACATTGAAGGCCAGCAGTTAATCACCAGTTGACAATTAACTCCTTGAGAAGCATACACGGCTTGTTCAAATGCATTGAAGGTGAGCCAGCTTCTATGCCTACACTTTAAGGCACACAAGGCTTTGCTCACTTCCATGAAGTGAATTAAGACGCTCCTACAAGACATGCATTTGACACATGGAGGTATGGTGGTACGTGAAAATAAAGCCAGCAATGCTGGGACTATCTCTTGTACGCCGCGCATAATGACCCTGGGTGCTGGTGGATAGGCTAAGAGGCAAGGCTGCCATAACTGTGGCCAAATTGGGCACCACTTGCGTACTTGCACTAATTCATGAGTGGAAGGTTGTGATCCCAAGGAACAGGCGGGAAAAGAGAGGTCAGCTTAGAAATGGAGACGCTCTCTGCTGACCAATCTCCCCTGTCTCCTCCTTCTGACAAGGAAGCTCTCCCTTCCTCTGGCCCAACTATCCTTCATCTGTTTCACAATCTCTCCAGTGATTCAGAGCCTGAAGATTATGATAGTGAAGATTCTGATAGTTATGGCTATTCTTTCTTGGATGTTCTGGAAACTATCTCTGTCCCATACAAGCTTTGCTCTGGGAAGACTACCACCACATCCTGAGTACCTGCAAGTGAAGCTAAGTCCATGTTGGCTTGCCCTTACCTAGCTCAAGCCCACCAACCTCCTTTCTTGGTCAACTCTTCCAAGGAAGCTGTCAAGCTAGCCAAATCTTTCTTTCACAATGTGACTGTATCTCTCCTGCTACAGACTGTATATAAGGAGATTCCTGCATTACGGTGTATGCTAGCTAAATGGGAAAAGGAGATAGAGGCTGCACAAGATGTGTTGGCAGTATTACCCCTTTGGGAAAGATACAACCTGCGTGGAAGTATCAATCCAAGAGATTAAGATCAAATCCATCTTGGACGTGGGTTCTCCAGTCAACGTGGTATCTTCCAAACTAATGAAGAAACTTAAGTTGGCCCCCAACCTCAACTACGTGCAGTTGTATGGCACAGCTGGCATGGCACAAACACAGGCTATTGGTGCCTACTCTGCTCTACCCATGAGGTTTGGGAAACTCCTTATTGCTCCCCCTGCTGTGGTCCTCAAGAAAGAAAGCTATGACCTCATGGTTGGTACACAATTCCTCCAGGAGTATAATGGGATTGTAAACTTACAAGATGGATATCTTTTGCTCTTGGGATATGAGGTTCCTTTGATTTTTGAGGAACCTCTGCGCCTCCCAGGAAAACGTCTTAAAACTTGTGTGCTTGAGTACCCTACAGATATCTTCTCTCTCAATTATAGGACCCACTCCTCCAACATGTGTACCCCTCCTCCTTCCTGCCCTGCAGAAGAAGGGGTACCCCTGCTAGCACCAGCAGCTATCACCATCCCCCTGAGCTTTCAAGTGGTGATTGATTCCCAGATTTTTTATGAGCTACCTGAAAAGTCATTCTTGGAACTTTACTCACCTGAATCCTTAAGTTGTACAGAGCCCTGCATGTGACCTGGGATTTTAAATCAAACCTACAAAAAGCCCGTACAGTTATTGCTTGCCAACCTGACAGCCCTACCCATGCAGGTGACCTGAGGTCAGGTTGTGGGACATGGTTGTATACTGGGAGAAGAACAAGTGGCCTCCCTCTACCCCTTTGGAACTTTCAGTGATTTAATCTACCTGAGGTGATCCTCAAGTTCTCTCTTTGTTCACCGCAGGTAATTTCCCCAACTGTCTCCTGTTCAACAAAAAGACGTTTTGGACCTGCTCAATCAGTTCAGCAACATCTTTGCCTCTGGATCTACGGACTATGGCCTAGCTAAAGGAGTCATCCATCAGATTGATACTGAGGATGTGCCCCCTTTTTGTGCCAAGCCATACCGCCATAGTAGGGTGGAGGATGCTCAGGTGTCTAAAGAACTCAAACAACTTCTGGACGCTGGGTTGCTAGCTCCTTCCCTCAGTCCTTGGGCTTCCCTGTTACTGATTCTCAAGAAGAAAGATGGCAGACATCACATTGTAATGGACTATTGCTGCCTAAACTCTCTCATTAAGAAAGACGTTTACCCATTGCCCAGAATTGACAATGCTCTCAGACAGCTGGGTGGTTCCAAGTTTTTCTCAGCCATGGATCTAGCTTCTGGATACTGGCAAGTTGACTTATCTCCTGAAGATCAAGAAAAGACTGCGCTTATCACTTTGGAAGGCCTTTTTGAACCCACTCAAATGCTCCAGGGACTCTGCAATGCCCCTGCCACATTTCAACGGGCTATGGACTCCATCCTACAAGACCTAAAGCTCTCTTGTGTCCTCGTATATCTTGATGATATCACCGTGTTCAGCACTATCTTTACCATTCACTTGTAACAGCTCAAGGCTGTCTTCATCAAGATTTGTAAAGATGGCTTGAAACTCAAACCCTCCAAGTGTTCCTTCTTCAAGGAATGTCTTGAGTTCTTAGGTCATGAGGTCACTCAAACTGGAATCTTCCCTATTAATAATAAGGTGGAAGCCATTGACAAGATGCTACCTCCCACAAATCTTTGAGAGGTTCAAGTATTCCTTGGTATGATGGGCTACTACCAGCAGTTTATACCTGACTTTGCTGAACTGAGTGAACCCCTCATCTAACTGCTTTGCAACGTCCCCTTTGAATGGACTGACAGCCAACAACAAGCATTCAAAGCGCTGAAGGCCAAGCTCAAGGAGGCTCCCATCTTAGTCTATCCTGATTATGATAAAGAGTTCATCTTGTATACTGACGCTAGTGGAGTAGCTGTGGGTGCCATCCTTGTCCAACTTGATAATGAAGGCATGGATGACCTGTAGCCTACTTGTCAAGGGTCCTCAATAAGCACAAGAAGAACTACATCACTGAGAAGGAATGTTTGGCAGTGCTGCATGCAGTGAAACAGTTTCAGCATTACATTTATGGGACCCACTTCAAGGTGGTCACAGATCACTCCTCCCTCAAATGGCTGCAACAGCTAAAGGAGCCTGAAGGTCAACTAGCATGTTGGGCTCTGCGTCTACAAGGGTATGATTTCACTGTGATACACTGTCCAGGGGCCCAACATCAAAACACTGATGGCCTGTCAAGAATACCAATCCTAGATATCCATTCTGCTGATGCTGATTGTCTATACAAGTTAATAGGGTATCCTGACTCTTGGACCACTGAGCCAGAAGACATCCGCTTGGCACTACAGACCCTATCCAAGGACACTATAATTTGCAATAGACAACTCTTCAAAAAGGTTAACAATGCCTACCTATCCTATGTTTGCCCTAGCATGAGGATAGACATTATCCTCCAAGCGCATACTGACACTGGCCATGGAGGCATAGTAAAGACTCATGACTGGTTGTGCAAGAGCTTCTATTGGGAGAACATGTGCCTCCTGATCCCTGATGTCCTTGCCTCCCGTCATTCCTGTCAGCTCCAACGCCCTCTCCTGTCCCAACACCAGTTCAAACTCATCCCCCCAAAGCATGCCTTCCACACAGTGAGTATTGATGCTGTTGAGCCTTTTCCTTGGTCTAGGTTGGGATGTCAGTTTATCTTAGTTGCTGTAGACCACTTTAGCAAGTGGGTTGAAGCCAGAGCAACAAAATATATAACTGCTAAGACCACGGCTAATTTCTTACTGCAAGACATTTTCTATTGACATGGCTGCCCTCAAGTCCTGCTCTCTGACAATGGTACCAACTTTAATGCTTGCCTCATCACTTCTATTGTCAAAGCTATGGGAACTCACCAATTTTTCTCCGCGCCTTATAACCCCTCAACCAATGGAACTGTTGAACAAGCAAACTCCACCCTGGTGTCCATAATGAGGAAACTCACGCTCTCAGATGCTGCCAATTGGGATATGTTCCTCCCTGCTGCCCTCTTTGCATACCAACTCAATAGGCATTGAGTGACAGGCCAGTCCCTTTTGCCATGCTGTATAGACGTGAGGCTGCTACCCCCTCAATCTTGGGACCCCCCTTTGATTGAATTCAATACGTTTGCAAATCCTGAGGCCCATGTTAAAGACTTAACCAACTGTATCATTGACATCCAGGCAACAGCTTACTCTACTGCTTACAAGGTTAAGGCCCTGGAACTCTCCCTGTCTAATGCTGCTAGAGCCCCCTCCCTGAGTATCAAATAGGTGATCTAGTTCTCTACTACCAGAATTGTACAGGTGGTAGAGCCCATAAGCTGGATTCCCTCTGGGTTGGGCCCAGTGAGGTCACCTTTAAGAAGGGTGTTGAGTATACCGTAAGACTGCTGTCTTCTGGACATCCTTTTGCCTGTGTTCACTCCAAATTTCTACGCAAATATCAACTTCCTGTGTCCAATCTTGAGAAGGACATGTCATAAATTGCGCAATTAATGCTATTTTGATATGGCCTTCAAATAATGATAGTTGCAAAGATTTGGCTGGGTTTGCTTTTGAGTTCGGAAATTCCTTGCCTTCTGCAAATGGGTCTGGCTTAATATCCACCCATTCTGTATTATTGTACCTGTCTGTGATTGATCCTGGTATGACCTCATCCCAACATGACCCCTCAGCCACTCTGTCTTCCTAATGAGTGATCACCGTCCCTTGTCTACTATTTAAAGTAGAATCATTACTCCTAATAAAGACAAGTTTATCCACATTTGTGTTGACTTTTATAATCTTCAAGCTTTTCCTGTCCTTTCTGCCAAAAGGACTTTTACATCTTGTTTTCCAGGAAATTAAGGTACATGCCCTTAATTTTGCCCTGAAGGCTAACCCAAGGCTAGCTTCAAACCTCAAATCTTTTGTTATAAAGATTTCCTGCAGTGTCCTCCATGATGTTGTCCCCTGGAGCCAAACACAACACTGGAGATAGAGATATACATTAATGGTTGTGAAACATGTGGCCCCTCTAAACCCAAGAGAGGAAAACATGAAGGCCTGTTTTAACTCCTCCAAATTGCAGTAGGCCCTTGGAAGTCAGTATTTATGGACTATATAGTAGAGCTCCCAGAGTCAAAAGGCTACAACACCATACTTGTGATTGTTGAAAGGTTCACAAAGATGGGTTACTTTATTCCTACCACCACTCACATGACAGCCAAGGAGACCGCCACCCTCTTTAGGGACCACATTTTCATGAATCATGGCTTACCCAAGGAATTTATCTCTGACTGTGGCCCCCAGTTTACATCCAAGTTGTGGGCCCAAATCTTACAAGACCTTGGAATCAAGATATCACTATTCACAGTGTACCACCCCCAAAGTGACAGATAAACTGAATGGGTTAACCAAGTATTGGAACAGTACTTCCAATGCTACGTTAACACAGAACAAGACAACTGGACCAAACACTTACCCATGGTACAATTTGCATACAATAATCAAGACCACAGTTCTACAGGAATGTCTCCATTCAAGGACAACTAAGGATTTGGCCCTACTTAGGACCACCTTCCCACAGAAGAGTCCAGCAACCCCGAGGGACAAGATTGGGTGGCTATCATCCATACCACCCAAGAAGAGTGTGCCCAAAACCTGAAGCAAGCCATACAGACCTACAAAGACTTTGCTGACAAGATGAGAATCCCTGGACCATTGATAGAAGTTGGGGACATAGTTTACCTCAGCACCAGGAATATCAAGACTACAGTGCAATGTGCAAGCCTCAGCCCTAGGAAAACAGGACCTTACAAAGTTTTGTAACACATAGGAGAAGTAGCTTACAGGTTAGAGCTCCCGTCTAACTGGAAGATCCATGACGTCTTACACTGATTGCTATTGTCCAAGAAGAAAGGTACCTTGCACCCTCATCAATTTTTTTGCACTGCTCCTCCCCCGCTCAAAGTAGGAAGTTTTCTAGAGCATGAGTTTGAACAGATTCTAGACCACAGGATGAGATATTGACAACTACACTACTTGATCAAATGGAAAGATTACCCACCCAAAGAGAATACCTGGGAGCCTGAAGATAACCTTGCCAATGCTAGTGTCCTCCTGACTACGTACAATACCAGGCATCCAGAGTTAATCTGTAAGAGCTCAACTATGGTAGGAGATGATGTCAGGGCCCAGAATGGGCCGGACAAAACCCTATGTTGCATAGGTTCAACGCCTGCAATTGAGCAATTGTGTAACCAAACAATTACATTATTGATTATGCAGATTAACCCAAAGGAAACTTTAATTACAAGTAGAGAATTAACCCCTGGTCAAGGCCAAGCCTGGGGGCAATTAGAAATCATCCTAAAGCCAAGAAAAAAAGATTTTAATTGGCCCACACCCTCTGAAACCCAGAATTGGGGACTTGGGTTTCCAGATGGCCCAGAATTCCCCTGCCAGCTTTCCCAGGGCAAAATAATGAAAAGATTCATCTAACTGACAAATCAGGAGTCACCAATGGAACCCAGCTTGAGAATAATCCATTGACTACCAATAAGAAGTTGCCAGTAAGTCCAATTGCAGTTTCCCAGCAGGATATAGCTGGGAACATTGGCATCCCCTTTCTTTGTTGACATCTTCATCTAATAAAATTTGTTGGTTATTGCACACTTAGCATTTATACTTTACAGGGGTTTATTAAATTATCACAAATTTTATACTGCTGGTGCTTTCAAACAGAGAGTACCTCTAGTACCAACGCCAGCGCTGGGAAACAAAGCAACTTCTAGCTGCCTCCAATTAACCAACCACCGCCAGCCTTTACCCTATCTCCTAGAGTGCTGGACCAAGAAATAATTCCTGCTCCTGCACCGCGCCTCTCCTGGTGTTTCTCTGCTCCAACAACTTTCCCAGCCAAGCCTGACCATGAGCGCTGCTACAGGAGAACTTCCTCTTGTTCCTTATGCTTCATCATATGACTACAGTAAGCTTGGGTTCGCCTATTTGACCATGCTGGGGCTCACTGAGCAAGTGATACCCCCACATGGGAGTATGGCGTCCTTGGGCTACTGCTGCCAATTATGTGATGTGGATGGCCCCTGTCATCTACTGGGCCTTTCAGGCTCAACCCTTCCCCTTGACCAAAGGTTCCCCTGGGAGTCACCCAGGCCATGACATACTCCAAACCAAAGACAAAGGGTTCTCACCAGGTACCGTTGACATCACTAAGAAAACTGTCATCAAAAATGAGCACCTCTTCACTGACATATACAGCACTCTCCATTAAAAATGCCCAACAAAAGCACTATAATGTACATTCTCACGCACCAAAGAGTTGACATTATTCTCCACTACCATTGAGACCTAGGCCATACAAAAAGCCAAAATCTCTAAAAAAAATCCTAAAGCATAAAACATGGTGGCCAACCTTATACTGAGATGTACAGGAGGTCCTTGAACAATACAAAGTATGTAAAAAAATTGCAAAGAGTGATACCCCACCAAAATCTGTGTTACCAATTTTCTCCTAACTATCCTTCAAGGTTTGGGCCCTTGACATTGTCAGGCCAATGCCTAGGAAACACATCAACAAAAAAGAATCATCACTGCCATCAACTTTGCCACTTGCTGGCCAGTAGTGCAAGCAGTGAAAGCACATACCAGCAACAATGAGTGCCAATTCATTGAAAAGGAAATGATTAGCAAGTTTGGCAAGCCTAAACTATTGATCACAGATGGGGGCAAAAAATTGACCTCATAAAGCACTAACATCTATCTCACAAAGAATGTAGTCAAACACACTGTAACCATACCCTACCACCCTCAGGCTAATAGCCAAGTTGAGCAGTTGAATGGCAGCCTAGTACAGGCTATTGCTAAGCTCACCACTGGGAGACCTGAGACTGGGCCAAACAATTACTGACTGCATTCCTTGTATACCGTATCCAAGTGAAAAGATTCCATGGGAAGAGCCCTTTTGAGCTTGTATATGGCACACAACCAAACATTATCCAAGTCCTCACCGGGCCAAAGCTATAAATACCCAGTAAAATTCCACCTTGTTCAGTACCCCAAGTAGTACAAGCCAACAGTGACCAGCTCAAAAAGAAAGAAAGACGTCTTTGAGACACATTTGCCCCTATCCACACCAGGCACAAAGTTGGAGACAAAGTCTTACACCACAATCAATTACAACCTTGCAAAGCTCAACAGAAGCAACAAGCGGCTGCACTACCCGCAACCAAACAACAACTAGTCCAGTATGGTGCCCTGGCAGCCTCCCTGATGACCTCTCTTCAGACAGGGCCAACCTTCAGCCAGGGGGTGTCAAAACAGCAGGATCAACTTGCCAGCAAGGTTCCAAATAAGCAGGTTTGTGACCCGCAATCCAAATTTCCTGTGACCCAGTCCCAAATAAGTAAGTCAACTCAAATTCCCAAAAACAACAACATAAACAAACAATGATCCTATTTGGTGGATAACTCTATTTGGTGTCTGACCCTTTACCAGGAACAAGCCACCCCTTTCACCATCCAACTAAATGATCTACATAATCATATTCCTCTTAAGATGGTTCATGGCTTTTATAAAATACATATCTGCAAATAAAGACAATGATCTAGCTTCTAATATTTTCCCCTTTGTAACTCTGTTAAAACAGCACAGTTACGCACTGAGTTATTTTTACAGCTGGTGTTCTCTTTGTTCCTGTTTCTTTTATTGATTATCCATCCACCCAGCCTATTCAGAGTTTAATCTTGAAAATATCCTCCTGACAAACTCTCTTATCAGAACTAGAGTACCTGAACAAGTCAACTATGAGGGTATCTGGTACTGTTAGAGTAAAGTGGTAAGCTGTGTGATTAAGGGAAATACAATGAGGATACAATAAAAAAATTGTGAGTTGCTTGAGAAGCAGGAAGCCAAATTGGGAGGATGGCTTCAACATTGTGGAGCTGGTGGTAATGTAGCAGAAGATGGAGTTAAAAATTTTCAGTGTGCAAATGATTTTCTGAGGCAAATTGGAAGAAGAATATGTGGATGTCAACATATAGAGGGCAGGGCATGGAGCAGCCATATAATTGATGACAACCTTGACTATGAAAGACTCCAGTCTCTCAAAGACAGGGGAAAATAGCCTCAGATGAGCTAACATATTTTGCGGAAACCTTCTTTATTTGAGGATAAATAAGATATCTAGAAACAAGTTTCTAGAGGGGTATGGTGTCACAAGTGGCAAACTCTTACTGACCATGCTTACTGAAAAGCCTCAACTACAGGATTTGAACCCTGAGACCCCACAGGCCGCCAGCCTGCAGATTTTTGGGCTCAAGCCAGAGCAGATCTTGACTTTGAAAATCCCCTTAAAGCTGGATAAATCAAAATCATCTACATTGACAACTCCCACACTAAAGGTTCCTGTTAACGCAACCAATCAGCGGGCGGGCCCAGCCATAGACCCCAAAATAACTCTGGTCTCCATGGGAAAAGAAATAGAGAAACTTCCCAATAAATGCAGGCCACCCAGAAATAACCAACCCCACAACCCAACAAGGAAATTGGAGTATTCTCATTTAAAACCAGCCAATGATTTAACTCCCACAATGAATGCCACCAAAGACTGGAAAGATCAGGTAAACAGTACCACCTGGGCCAGAGAAATTTGTAAAGTTTTTCTCATGACAGATGGGCATACTTATACCCTGGATTTCCAGGAAGATGCCACTTGCCATTCTTGCAATAAAGTGACATGAACCTTTGGTTTAACCAGTTTATTACATATTTGATTTTAGTTCTATTTCATCTACAGTTTACCTCCTGTGGTTCTGCACCCTATACCCTGCAACCCCAAGAAACCGCAGACCAACCACCCAAGTTTTACCGTCCACCAGGAGTCCCCTACAACCCTGTACGTTTCACTGAGTACCCTCCCAATCCTGCGTATTTGGAGTTCATCCTAGAGGAAATCCTAATCTATGATCCCAAGGCAAGAACTAGAGAGACTGAAACCGTATACAGGGAAGGCCGCAAGATCACTATTCCTCCCCTGCTATTCCGCAACAAATACAACTACTGGCCTGTGTATTTGGTCCCCATGACTCCACCTCTCAACCCACAGCCTGAACGCCCACAAGAATCTGTTGCTGCCAATGAATCCACCTCCACTCAAATATTTGGGGTGATGTATATCACTTTTACCAGCCTGATAGATTCTATGGTACCCACCAGTGGACCTTGGGCCCTCCTGGGCAAATTTTTATATTATATTGTAAAGTTAGCCCCAATCTTGTGGTGGGCCCTCCCTGCTGGGCCTGCGGGCCGTCCTCCTGCAAGTTCTCAGGAACCCCCCACAGGCTGGATCCCTGACATTATGGCAATCTACCTTAAACACAGTAATCTGGGCCCCAAGATGTTGATAACTCTTGGGGCATCTTGTATGCTACTTTTATTGACCTCAGCTTACTATGCATACAATCTAGCTACCAACCTAATTGCATCAGCAATCCGACAACAAACTATTACAGAACCAAAGGACGCCTTGCTTGGCGTCAAGAAGACCAAGACCCCAAACTTGCAGGTTCAGAATGTTATAGTTAATCAGACCACAACCAAGGTGGACATGCCGCAGATGGGGAAGCTCACCCTAGAAGAAGCCAGAAGAGCCATGCCAGTCTTCTGTCTTCACTTTCAGGGCAAAGCAAACTCATACTCCAACAACACTGAGAAAGTCCTTGGAGGGGCCTCCATGCTCTCTGGCAATGCCTTGGACTGGTTTGGGAAGACTACCGCCAAAGATGTCAAGTTCTGCCTGGACTACTCCCAATTTGAGAATGAACTGATGGCCACTGGCAATGACCGAGACAACCCCCATCACGCCCACATCAGTTTACTAGACATCAGACAAGGATCACACACTCTACAAACCTACAACAATGAGTTCCTAAAGCTGAAAGCCAGAACCCAACTTGAAGACAAGTTATCAGCCATCTTGTACCGCTGAGGAGCCTGCCCTGCCTTGAAGGAGCTCCTTAAACACCATCCCCCTACGCTTGGCCTAGATGAGCTACTCCTTTTGTGTAGAGGATTGAGCCTTAACCAAGAAGGCCTCCCTCTCACACCCAGCGCACAAATTGAGCCCTGACTCCCAACAGACCAGGAATGTCCCCCAATGAATTACAACGCCACTACTGTGAAGGGTTGTGTTTCTACTGTCACAAACCCGGCCACCTCACTAAGGCTTGCCCCAAGAAGAGTGGCCCCACAGTTTCCTTGGCACAAATAAACACCTCTACCCAGTCTTACAAATTTATCCAAGTTGAGGCAAAAACACCCACAACATCCCAGACTGTTGAAGCTTTCATTGATACTGGAGCTGAGGAGAGTTTCATTGACGCCACCCTTGCAAAGGACCTAGAACTAAAGGCCACCACCAAAGGTGTCAAAGTAATCATGGGAAACAGCTCTCATGACATGGGATTTAGGTGTGCGGCCAAGCTACCATTGAAAATTGGTCAGAACACCTACCCAGTGTTCCCCATCATCCTGAAGGGACTTCCCCATCCCTTAATCCTAGGAGACTCCTGGTCCCAAAGACACGGCGCTATCCTGAATTTCTGTAATCAAACAGTCACCTTGAAGGGAGACAAATTGTGTGATGAGGTGCCATTTTTGCTGGGTCCAACCCGCAAAGGACCCAACACACTCCTGACCCTAAAAATGGAACCCAGTGTAGGGACCCTACCTGCCTCTTTAGAGAAGTGGAACCACATTTTCAGCGAGGCAGCAGCAACCCATCTCCCCAACCACTCAATCTACAACCACGCCATAGACCTGTTACCCAGAGCCCAACCACATCACAGGCCCATCTACAGCTGCAGCCATTGTGAACAAGTAGCCCTGAAGACATACCTAGATTACATGACAAAAAAAGGGTTCATCTGGGTGTCAAAGGCCCCTTGCTTGTCACCTATGCTGTTTGTAGGGAAGAAGGATGGTGGAATGCATCCCTGCGTGAACTACAAAAAACTGAACAAAATTACATTGAAGGACTGCTACCCCATCCCCAACACTGACAACCTTTGTGATGTACTGACTGGAGCCCAGATGTACTCAAAAATTGACCTGAGAGACGCTTTTAACCAGATCAGAATCAAAGAAGGAGATAAATACAAGATGGCTTTCAAAACCAGATATGGGTTATAAAAATGCCTTGTTATGCTGTTTGGCTTGTGCAACGCACCCAGTACTTTCCAAAGAATGATCAACTCTGTCCTAGGCAAGTACCTCAACCAATTCTGTGTCGCATATCTGGACAACATCCTCATATACAGCAAGTCACACGAGGAACATCTCCAACATCTTGACCGTGTACTGGAGAAACTCTCACAGGCCAACCTGTCAGGGATACACTCATTGAGAAGCCTTTCCCCAATTGAATGGAGAAGAGCTCCCAAGTTGAATTTGATCAGAGTGGAACCTACTGGAATTCCTATCATTAGTATGTGTAGAAGGTGACCAAATAGATGGAATCTTCCCAAGAAGGGAGTGAAGTGATTGAGAAGATAATAGACACTGGTGTACCCCAAGACCAACCAGGGGGCCTTGGGGTGGATGATTGGTGGGAATCAAGCTGTTTCAACATAAGGGGCATGTCTTTGACGCGGACCAAAACAATACCAAATTGAGTCTTCAGATTTTTCAGTAGGAGTTGGTTCAGTGTTTTTGAAGTTAACATTAGCTTGCCCATAATTGATTAACACAAACAAAGTCCATACAAGGAAGATGAACTTCATGTTGTTGGTAGGGGGAACCTTTAGAATCTACTGATTAAGTGTTTAGAATTGAGAATATAGATTTATTGGGTTGATAGGAAATAAGAAATTATTGGAGCACTTAGCTCAAGGGAAAATGTTCAGTTTAAATACTGAAATAATTTGGGGAATGGATCATAGAGTTTACCAGGCCAACCTGCAAGTGTGGGGTAGAGTATTGCCTTGCAGGCTGCAATGCAAGAAGAGGCAGGTTGGAATATTGTATTGCAGTATTGTACCTCACTTATGTTGGGGATGGTATCTGGAGTTGTATGTACAGTATTGCAGTGGCTTGGGTAGTCCTCTGGGTTCAATTGGCCTTCTAGGTCCCTGAAGGTCTGGATTGGGCAGTTTACAAATTTAATTTGTGATTGATTGGCTGTACTATGGTTTTTGGAGCCAAATTTAATGCTGATTTGTTACAGTTATTGGAATGATTGTTCAAAGCCTTAATTTCCTGTTTTAAAGTGAAATTTATAAATTGTTCTGGGTTTTTATTATTGTTTTTGCCTTGGTGCTTGTTTTTGCTTAAAACACATTTGTTTATCAATTTCAAATGTGTTTTTGGCTCAATTAAATTAATAGTTAGGTTATCCAACTTAGTTTTTAAATCTGCATTTAAAAATGCAGTTTTCCGGTTTTGAGGTTTGTCCAGAATCCTTATGTTTGTCTTTGTATTTCTGTAAGGTATGGAATTCCTTACACAACCTACACGCCAAGCTGAAGAAGTATGAATTCTTTCAGTCTGAAGTCAAATTCATGGGATACGTGGTGAAGACTGGAAGGTTTGCCATGGCACAAGACAAATTGGAAGCAGTGACAAGCTGGCCAGTACCCAAATGCAGGAAAGACGTGAGAAGTTTTTTGGGCCTGGCAAATTATTGCTGGAATTTCATCCAAAATTTTCTCAGATTACTCTGCCCCTGACCCACCTTTGCTCTGACAAGGTCCAGTTTGTCTGGACTGAGGAGTGCACCTCCACGTTTAAGGCCCTGAAACTTGCGTTCACCTCTTCTCCAGTCCTGGCAATGCCTGACCCATCTAAACCTTTTGTGCTGGAAACAGACGTGTCCAACTTTGCGGTGGTGGGGTCCTTCTTTTGGAAGGAGGGGATGGTATGCTAAATTCTGTAAAATATTACTCCAGATTATGTTACCAGCTGAAGGGAACTACCCAATATACAACAAGGAGATGCTAGCTATAATGAAGACATTGAAGCATTGGTGTAGGTACTTGTGTGGTGCTGAATACCCAGTAAAAGTTCTGACAGACCACAAGAACTTAGTTTACTTCTTCAAACCACGTCAGCTGAACCAACAACAAGCAAGATGGGCCTTAGAACTGGCTGACTACACCTTGACCATAGACTACAAGCCAGGAAAAGTGAACGTGGTATCCGACGCCTTGAGCAGGAGAGCTGACCTGATTCCCTCCTCCACTAAAATCAAGGACTGCAACACCTACACACTACTAGACCCCTCCAGCCTAGGGATACAACTGAATTACTTGAAGATTGCCGCCAGCAAACCCAACATGATAAGAGCCCAGAAACAAGACACCTATTCAACTGAACTAGTCAAAGCCCTGCTAAAGGACCCGGACTGCCATCATTCAAAGAAAGGATACTCCCTGAAAGGCGCTACCCTGCTGCTCCACAACAGAGTCTACGTACCCAAAGGCCCAACCTGAACAAACATAATGATTGACCACCATGACTCAGAGATGGCCAGTCACCCTGGTAGACACAAGTCCCTCTTAAGCATCAAGCAGAACTAAGCATGGCCAGGCATGGACAAGGAAGTAGCTGCCTACATCAATGGTTTCAAAACCTGTGGAAGAACCAAGACACGTCAATCAAAGCCAAAAAGACTACTGAGGCCCCTGGACATCCCTGCTGGACCCTGGAAGTCAGTGTCACTGGACCACATAGTAGAACGCCCCCCTTCAAAATCCTTTGACACAATCCTAGTCATGGTGACCACTTCACAAAAGTGGTGTATTTTCTCCCAACCACTACCAACTGCACGGCAGCTGAGACTGTCAGACACTTCCACAACTGCATCTTGATACAACACAGCACCCCAGAAGAAATCATCACTGATAGAGGACCCCAGTTTACTTCCCACTACTGGACCCAAGTGATGAAGGACCTTGGAATAAAACGTTGCATATTGACCTCCTACCACCCGCAGACAGATGGAAACACTGAACAGGTCAACTAAATCCTGGAACAATACCTCCAATGCTATGCCAACGCCAACCAGGACAACTGGGCCAACATGCTTCCCATGGCCCAGTTTGCATACAATAGTAAAGACCACAACTTCACTGGGATGTCTCTGTTCAAGGCCAACTATGGGTTTGATTCATCATGGGACTTTAGCATTGGCAGCAAGGAACAGAATACAGCAGGACAAACCTGGATTGAAAAAATACACACCACCCAAGAAACCTGCCTAAGGAACCTGACCCGCAGTTTTAAGACCCACAAGGTGTTTGCCGACAGGAAAAAAGTCCCCAGGAAAACCCTGGAGATTGGCAACAAAGTTTACCTCAACTCACAGAACGTCCCCCTACATGTACCCAGTAGAAAATTAGCTCACTGCCGCTATGGCCCTTACAAGATTACAAAGCAAATAGGAGAAGTGACGTACAAACTAGAACTGCCACCCACTTGGAAAATTCACAATGTCTTCCACTGATCATTACTATTCAAGAAAGAAGGAACTTTCCTTCCCCACCAGAAGATCAAGACCAAACCCCCGCCCATCCAGAAGGGACACACAACCAAATACAAAGTGGAGTACATTCATGGACACCACCTCCATTACAAGACCTCACAGTACTACATCAAATGGGTAGGTTATCCCCCCCCAAAGAAAGCACATGGAAATCTGTCTCCAACCTGCCTAACGCACATAGAGCCATACAGCAATACTTGGAAAAGAGGGCTGGGAAGGAGGAGGGCAACAGGAGAGAAGGGGATGATGTCACAAGTGACAAACTCTTACTGACCATGATTACTGAAAAGCCTCAACTACGGGATTCAAACCCTGAGATCCTGCAGGCTGCCAGCCCGCAGATTTTTGGGCTCAAGCCAGAGCAGAGCTTGACTTCAGAAATCCCCTTAAAGCTGGATGAATTGAAATCATCTACATCAACGACTCCACACTAAAGGTTCCTGTTAACACAACCAATCAGCGGGCAAGCCCAGCCATAGACCCCAAAATAACTTGGGCCTCCACAGGAAAGGAAATTGAGAAACTTCCCAATAAATGTGGGCCACCCAGAAATGACCAATCCTACAACCCAAAAGGGAAATTTGAGTTTTCTCAGTTCAAGCCAGCCAATGAAGTATCTCCCACAATGGATGCCACCAAGGACTGGAAAAACCTGGAAGATAGTATCACCTGGCCCAGAAAGGTTTGTGAAAGTTTTACCATGACAGATGGGCATACTTATACCCTGGACCGCCAGGAAGATGCCCATTGCCATTCTTGCAATAAAGTGACATGAACTTTGGTTCAACCAGATCATACCTTATTTTTTATTAGTTCTACTTCATTTACAGCCTATGTCTTGCAGTTCCGCACCCCATACCCTGCAATCCCAAGAAACCGCAGACCAACCACCCAAGTTTTACCGTCCACCAGGAGTCCCCTACAACCCTGTACGTTTCACTGAGTACCCTCCCAATCCTGCGTATTTGGAGTTCACCCTAGAGGAAATCCTAATCTACAATCCTGAGGCAAGAACTAGATAGACTGAAACTGTATACATGAAAGGCCGCAAGATCAATATTCCTCCCCTGCTATTCTGTGACAAATACAACTACTGGCCCGTGTATTTGGTCCCCATGACTCCACCTCTCACCCGCGGCCTGAACGCCTGCAAGAATCTGTTGCTGCCAATGAATCCACCTCCACTCAAATATTTGGGGTGATGTACATCACTCTTACTGGCCTGATAGATTCTATGGTACCCGCCAGCAGACCTTGGGCCCTCATGGGCAAATTTTTATCTTATATTGTAAAGTTAGCTCCAATCTTGTGGTGGGCTCTCCCAGACGGGCCTGCAGGCCGTCTGCCTGCGAGTTCTCAGGAACTCCCCACAGGCTGGTTCCCTGACAGATGGGGAAAGTTTTAAGGGAGTTTAGGATTGGGGTGGGGGATCCTGTGACTTCTGATTGGTCAAGAAAAATATTTTCAGCAGTTGGAGGCCAACATTGAAATTTGACTCAATAGCATCATAATTTTAAAAAAAATCTGGCAACCAGCAGGTCAAGTGCTACCATCTCCAACTAGTGTATAATGTGTGATTTTCTTGTCATAATTAATTGGGGGAGAAATACGGCAAGTCCAGATTTTCCAGGGCTATTTAGGCAGCTCCAGCTTTGACCTGTTTTTTTATCAATGACAGTGTTTAAGTTGTCTATTTCTCTCAAGGGCTTGGTGGTGGTTTCTTGCTGATTTCTAGTTCTTTGCTGGTTTTTTTTTCTATGGGGAGCACTATTCCTTTTATTTAGTTTTCTACTGTAACAGGTACACCATTCAAGCTAGACTATTTAGGGATCAGTGCAACTACCTATCCACTTACCTAGTACCAATAACCCCTCCCATCACCCCCTGGCTCAACTGCCCAGATTATGTGTTACCAATGAGACTACATATATCCAGCTTTTTGGAGTACTTTACATTACTCTGACAGGTATGGTAGACTCTATGGTGCCTTTCTCTGGACCCTGATCTATGCTTAGGTGCTTGCTCTCTTACATTATCAATTTGGCACCAATATTGTGGTGGGCCTTGCCCTCTGGGCCGGTGGCTCAACCCCCGCTCATGTCTGCTATCCCACCCAGTACCTGGTATCTTGACATCAATGCCAGTTTATTGGACACATGGATAATCTAAATAGAAACCCAGGCTATGATATGAGAATGACTTACATTTGAGTGTAGAATGATAGAAAATCATCTGAGGAAAGCATAATTGATATAGTATCATGTCCCTTAATTCAAAGTGGTATTTCAGAGGTAAAATTTTAAAATCTGAGATTGAGCATATTTACGCTTGTGCTTGCTGATGAAAAGGGAAACAAAGTCAGGTATAGTTAATTAGTAAATAATGTGATCAAATCATCATTAAACTTGATTTGACAACAAATGATAAAATGTCAGTAAGGAGCATGTAAAATACTATACATGCTAAGCTCAAGCTTTATGTAGTGATTAAAGTACTCGGGTATTGCTTATTTTACTTAAAATTAGGGCTTTGTGATTTTAATCATATCAATTCAAAAAATAGATTTTGGTTTAGCCAATTTATTCGGTGCGATGAAAATAGGGAGCCCTTCCGAAATATGTCTTCAAATAGAATTAATTGGGAACAAATAAGCCATCCATTTAAAAACTATATCTTTGGTAAGGGAACAGATCATCTATCTAGCTACTAGATGCTATTTGATGACATTTACTACATAGTACACTTTCATTTCGAGGAAAAATTCTTGGCTATAATAAATCGCAGTAAGAAACCTGACAGTTAGCTAACCAACCCTATTGGCTTGCTGGGCTTATGATTCCTACGCAGGGTCTGAACGTGGAATGGGAACCGTTCTAGCAATGGTGTCTATAGTTGAGCCAACAATTATTTTGATACTCCTTTGAAGCGGTTTAAGAACTTTTCTCAATCTGATACTTGGCTTGATAATAATACCTTGATTTTCAAAAGTACACAATATGCCAGCACCATGGTTTTACTTAGGTGCGATCGTCATGATGGCCGTTCCGGTTATTCTATTAGTTGAACATATCACAAGCGAACAATCAAGGTACCATCCTATATATGAAAGCTTTCATGAGGATGAAGACGAAGACGACATAAACTTGGAAGCTACAAGAGGTGCCGTCCCCCCACCTTATCAACCTAGTGATTCTTCTCTCCCTAGCAGCTCTGTGGCTTCTCGTCAACCCTGGGTAAGAATATATTTTGGTAGATAACTGAAATTCATTTTAGTCCTCGTCTCAACAAGCTTTAAATTCCAGAGAAGCACGCCTTGAGAGAGAGGAGCAACAAGCTTATGATGAATTCCATCGGCTCCAACTAAAGCTTCGTGATAAACAGCTAGCCGAAAGAGAAGAGAAACTCAGAGAATACCAAGCTAAGATTGAAGAGCAAAAAGAGCTCCTCAAGAAATACGGTGAAGAAGAGTGATTCTCTTATCAATATTTTTATTCTATTATTTTTTGTCCTTTCTATATACACATATTTCAAGTTTACTTTCACTATTAAAGATACTTCTGGCGCAGTTTCTTTGTTAGTAACACTAAATTATCTGCTTCTTGCTAATAATTTTATTTAATTCTTTTACCAAAAATGGCAGTTAGCCTGTACATGCTGAATTTCAATAAGTTCAAATCCTCTATTTCATTAGCAACTATAACTCTTTATGAATGAATTACGCGTGTTTTGAATGCTGTCATATTAGAAGAAATTCGATTTCTGCAACTGGAGAACATAGCTATATTTCGATTCCATCTCCTTAAGTCTGTACCTTGGGACCTGTAGTCAAGTTGTTTGTTTAATGTCTTGAATAGCTTTGCAGTGGCATTTTGTTATAATTTTTGAAACTCTCTTTTGCCTTTGTACTATTGGCACTCCAGACATAATATGCAGTCAGTCCAGAATTTATTTGAGCAGCGGCATTTCACAAGGAAAAGCAAAAGCTTTACCAATGAAAAATCACTAAAATTGGCATAAATAGATGTACCACAAAAAATATCATGTTCAAATAAATATTAGATAAATCAAAGCAAAAATAAATATAAAGCTGCATTTAAAAAGGCTAACAATAAAGCTTTAACCCTATTGGGTATTTATGCCTATAAATACATATGAGATAGAACCTCTTATCCAAACTTATCTAGAGAATAGATTTGAGGGTAGGGAAGCTTGTAAATAAAAATATATTTAAAAGATAAATTCCTAAGTATATCTGTGATTAAGTTGTCCAAGCTAGGGAATTGAGGCTATCCTATAGAAAATTAATAAGCAACTTAATATTGGTATTGAAACAGATTAAAAGCTTTGTCTGAAAACCAAAACAGCAAAAAATGTCCTTGATCAGGCTGCACTAAAAAGACTACTGTTTAAGATGATCAATTCATCGTTAGAATAGTTAAGAAAAATTAGCTACATCTGCTAGACAAGTTAAAGAAACTGTCAAAAATATCTTAAATATTTTTTCTAATATCACTGTCCGTAATAGATTCCATGAAAAGGGGCATTATGTTTATTTTGCAAAAAAGACTTAAAGGATAGGAAAATAAAGTCAAAAAATTGGATTTTGCTAATGGTTATATCTTTCACTATATATTCTTTTGGGGTAGGATAGTTTGGTCTGATAAGATCAAAGTGCTGCTTGATGGGTCTCAGAGATATCAAAATGCATACTAGAAGCTCAATAAAGCTAAGCATATTGACTGTCTAACATCCACAGTTAACAATGGATACCATGGTACCATAGTTTGATGTTAATTTACAGTCAATTATTAAAGTCATGACTGTTAAGGCCTAATAAAGCCCTAGATTAGAAACTCTGTCCATATTTGAGAAATTTTTTAATCTTAACCAATTAAATCTTCATGCAAGATAAATTTTTGATCTTTAAAACCATGAAATTTATAGATTAAATAGATATTAAACAAATTGATTGGTTGGATTAGTCTTTTTGGATCTCGGATTTAACTGTCTTTGATTATTTTTAGGATGCTGTCAAAATTAATTTAAAAAGTCTTAAAAACAATCATTGGAAGATAACAAAGTTAAGAGCTAAAGCATGAGAATGTTCCAATATCTTTGATTACTACCTCTGTCAAGAATATTCCTGACACCAACCAAATTTCCACAATTGTGCCAATTTGGGGCAAGAAAGGAATTATGGGTCCAAATAACTCTCAATATGAAAAGGATTTTCCCCTCCCAAATGGAGAAAATAATTTAAAATTAAAACAGAACTTAGTGTAGCCCAGAATAATTTATCATCCGGGCAGGCGCCAGCCACCCACGACCCAGGGAGCTGCAAGCCAGTCTCCCACCAGACTGCAAACCAAAGCAAAAATTCTGAACCCAATCAATGGGGACCTGGGACCCAGGTCAGATAGTTGGGGCCAGACCTTGTCACCTGAGGCAAAAATGGATTTGAAGAACAACATGGATCCTTGCCCTTACCTGACCCAAGGACAACAAGATATTATTGGCTCCCTCTTAGAAATGCCAAGTCAACAAAAGATTACAGCAGAACAATAGTGCACCTTATTTCCAACATCCAATCCCAATGTATCCTCATCTAAAATCTTGGGAGCCTCAATCCCCTGTTTTCACTCCCACTTGCAAAACTTTGCACAGTGAGAGCAACTATAAATGGATGATTCCCTCTCAGTGATAGCTTTTGCTACTATTGAGAGCAATACCCCATCAATAAATACCTTTTAAATACTCACTCTTAGCCTAAACCTTAGACTAGTTAATCTTACCCTCAATTCCTAACCAGTGAAGATGAACCACCTCATCTTCACAGCTGTGCTCACAGCTTGCCTTGGGATTGGAGGGTATCAGCAAGGACCTGCTACCTTTGGGCCTTCACCAGAAGAGTTGGGCCAAAAGTATTATGAAGACTCAGGTCAACTAATTTTTTTGTACGCTGGCTCATGGCCTCCTCTGATGTCACCTCATTCCACTCTGTCTGTTGTCATATACATTTCTGCCGACTACATCTTGACCTACTTTGTGGGTAGCTTTGGCAGATACAACACCCATGCCAAGGTTTCTGGTGGATGATGATCATCTACCTCATTATCACCGCTCTGATGGGTTTCCAGTTTGCCAATCTTCTTTTGTACCTGTTACAGGTAGTACCTACTGTGCTTTGGCATTACACCTCTGAGTAAATCATTTCCCCAATAAATAGCTCAATCAACAAGTAAGAGAGGCCCTAACATAAAATCTAGATATTTCACTGGGATCAAACATTTGAATTATAAGGGAACCCAGATCTCTAAAAGCCTCATGACTGTCAGGATCTATATGAACACTACATGGCTTACCATATAACTAAATGACACTATTTTTCTATATAAAATAAATATATTATTAAATATTTTTAATCCCCTCTCATTTTTATATTATGCACTTTTCAGAAGTATATAGATTACAGTGGTAGCAGAAAAATGTTATTCATACCTACTTTATCTAATTAAAAATTTCTCCAAAGAAAATCACCCAGGACATAACTTTCCTTTTGTAACAGTAGTGACATTGTTACCTGGGATAGAACGTCCAAAAAAGAAGAAGATTGTGAGAAAAAAGAATGTAAAACCCTTGAAATCCTTGGATGACCTCAAGTTGGTTAATGATAACAATGAAACATAGCAGCTCCAATTCTGAGTGAGGAAATAAACTTATATCTTTCAGATTTCTACACTGACATGCTTTGAATTAATTAGTTAAAGATTGATTTTTTTTCTTTTTTGGATTTAATCTAAAAGGGAGGAGAAATTAATTTTAGAGTTAGTATTTTTCAAGTCATCTGTCATCTAGTTGTTGTCTCTGCTTTTTGCTTTAAAAAACTGAAGTAAATCCTGCCTTTGCTTTAGTTTCAGTTACTGAGCTTCTTTTATTTTTTTCTCAAGCCAAACAGTGTCTAAACACTGCAACATGTTGTGATTTTCAAACAGAATCCAAACACTATATTTTTCTTTTCCTATCTTTATTTCTTGTTGCATTTGCAACTAACTACTATCACTGTCTTTATACTATATAAATAAAGTTTTCAAAGAAGAAAAGGCTTAAGCCAAAATTCTAAGCTCCCTTGCCTAAGTTTGACTTTCAATCTAAATCATTTTAAAATTAGCTTAAATTTCTTCTTCTTTTTCTCTATCCTTAAATTTCCTCAATTTTCTCATTCCTCTTAAATTTATATTTTATTCAATCTTTCTGTCATAACTGTGCTGTATTAGAAAAGGTACAATGGGAAATATTGTAAACTAGATAATTATCTTAGTTGAGATGTATGAATTATATAGTTTAAGGAAATCATTTTAAGTGGAACAAGATTGGGACAATCAATCTGTTGGATTAGATAGGGGGTGGCTTGATTCTTGTAATGAGTCAAGCGCCAAATTGAGCTGTCCACCGAGTTAAGATCATCACTGGTTCTTGTTGCCTTGTCTGGGAGTTTGAGTTGGCTTCCACATTTGGCTTTGAGTAGTGGGAAAGTCGGTTTGAGTGGTACAGGGTCTCTTGTGCAGAACTTTTCCAGGGGTCAACCCCGCTGATTCAACACTTTTTTAGAGGGAAAGTTCTTGAATGATTTATTTAGATAATATAATTAAAGTTTGTCATTTTAAGATTAAGTGATAACTATAAACTCTTAATATTTTATTGGTAAAGGATGATGATATGTATAAATTTTTATCGAGCTTATTGCAGTACTTGGCATTCCGAAGGTATCATCTATATGAGTTGTTATTCAAACATAGCATTGTTGATATGACCGCTTCTACGTTTTCATAGTAGTTTTCAATCATGCTGAGAATTCAATCCTGGCCTTCTAAAATTACACATTTTTGTGTTTTTTTGCTATAATTTGCATCTTTTTTCAATCAAAAATTTAATTAAGTATGCTACAAAACATGGGGCAATAACACAAAAGGTTGCACCCTGGAAGGAAGCTAGAGCCAAATTCTAGACATGGTTGAAAGCTATAGTGATTTATGAAACAATAAATTAAAAAGGATATAAAACTCAGCTGACATTTGGAAAATGATAAACACCTTAGTTATATGCTAACATATAGCAATGGAAATATTCCACATCCTATATGAAAAGTGGTTATCAAAGCTCAAAGTAGCCAGGCTCAATTTAACTATGCTAATAAAGGAAAGTCAAGGCTCTCAATAGCATCCTAATAAGATTAAATATGGCTGAAAGCATATGAGCTTTAGCTATCATCTGGGCACAGATATTACAGTAAAGCTGTAAAATAGTTTGGCAATGTTTAATGGTATCAAAAATAAAAATAAAACTACGAAAGAGCAACTTTATTTAACTGTTTTTAAATGCAGTATTAAAACAAGCTTGTCTAGGATGAAGCAACTAAACAATCGTAATTTTTTTCATTTTAGCGACTCATCTTTGAAAATCCAGCATTTGAAAATCCAGCGGAAGTGTCAACGGAAAAACTTTGAAAGGCGGAAGGGAGAACTTCCCATGGATCAGACTCATTAAAGGGCACTAGTTCCTGAGAGGACGAATTCGCATTGATTAAGGAAGAATGTATCAAAGTATTGGGTCTATCAGATTCCTTATAGAATGAAGAAGGAACATCCTCGGAGCCGAGATGAGCACTTTCCTGAGTTGAATCTGAGCAAGAGCTAACGGCCGGCAGACAAAACAAACGTCTCTGAAGTCCTCTTCTTAAAACCTCTAAATTTATATCTACCCCATTGAGCTGCTGGTCTACAAGAATCTCTAGGACAGACGAGGCTGAGCTGATATTAAGAATAGCATCGTACTCTTGGCAGAGCTTTTTAATTTCATCCGATCTATTGATAGAAGCCTGGGATAATTCCAAAGAAGTATTACCTTCTTGACTGATAGATGACTCTGTAAACTTAGAGTTATTATCTACATAGTGGTCGATTTTCTTTCCTTCAATCATACGACTGGTATCGACACGAAAACCAGCACTGCTAGGCGTGGGCGGAACTGGGGATCTGGAAAAGTAGTCTGTACCATGCTTTATATGATAATCATCATCATTATGGTTTAGTCTTTCACCTCCCTCTTGAACGCTTCCATTTGAGCTACCATTTATAGGCTGTGTACCATCACCGGAATACAATCCACGAGAATCAGAATCATCATTTGAATCCAAGTCATCATAAGAAACTAAAGGAAGTTTTCCAGTGTTTTTGGAGTTTGAGAATTTATCCACACTGCTATCACTATCTGTTTCCAAAGCTGCTTTTGCCGACAAGGATAAAGGATGAGCAAGCGTAGGTCGGATATGCGCCTCTGAAAAAATGTCTGAATTTACAGTGATGACGCCGTTTTCAAGACTTGATTTGTAATGAGCAAGCCTAGCAGAAGTAGACATGCTACCTTGAAACTTAATCCTACTTCCTTCAACATTAAAATCCTCATCTGAGAAAATACGAAGAATGTGTTCATCGTAATTGGTAAATAGAAAGAATTCCAGAGTTCCAGGACTGTCAACAACAATATAATCTCCATTGGGAACAATGAAACAAGGATAAAAAGGGTCTTTGAGGCTAAACAAGACGCGGATCTTCTTGTTGAAAACAGAAAATCCCATCAAGTTGTTGACCTTTAGCGTATGGGAAAACTTTTGACATAGAAGTATGACCTTTCTAGTTATAAACTGTTTATCTGAATGGCTCATTTTAATCTTTTTATTGACAAACAAAAAATAAAAAAAGTTGATCGTGGTTTAAAAAGTATCTAAACTGGGGGCAGACCAAGTTGATTTGGCTACAAATTGGCTGGTATAGCTGGATCTAAAATTCGATAATAATCAGGGCCCAAGCTCAGCGCAATAAAAATTAAATGTAGCTAGATTATTATGCTGGCTTTATGATAATTGATTAAATCAATTATATCGCTTAATATTCGAATTGATTTTAGAAGCGAGGTAATCATACGTATAAACTTAATGATTTATAAATAGCACCTTATATAACAAGACCATACTGAGTTAAACCTGAGCTTAAATTTTTTATATTCAACTCAAATGTACAAAGTTGTAAAAGTCTTTTTAAAAAAATTGCCATGTGAATAAAATAAGGGGTGTGTGAACCAATCAAAAGCAAATTTTTAAAACTTTCTTACTATAATTATTAAAAATGTAACTGTACTTTATTAATGAAAAGTGAATGCAAGCGCCTACTCTGCATTTTTTATGTTCAATTTTTTTTTGAAACTATTGCTAAAAATAGTCAAATGAAACTATGCTTTACATGAGAACATATATTTACTATTGGATTTTGGCATTGATAAAGGTGATATTGATCCAGCCATGGATTGTAGCTATACTTCTCTCAGGGACCCACTTGAGAGGGAACAAGTTCCCAATCTGGTGAGCCAAAGCCCCTACATTAAGTCCTGCAATGACCAAACCGATGGGTACTGTGACCATAGCCAGATGTCTGAAATGGCCCAGATAGGTAAATCTTCCCATCATAGAACTGAAGCGGCCCAACAGGTAGTACCCTACCAGGTATGTCAACAAATAGAATGACGCGTTGGGCCTAACCAGTAAAGGTTTGATGGGAGGAGGAGAAGGGAAAGTACGACCATAGTGGAACTTTCTGCTCCAGTGGCCTAAGGGATACTTGAACCAACCATGGGCCAGGGACACCTTCTGGTGAGAATTGTCTGGGGAGAAATTGTGCCAGTCTGTAGTTGGAGTGGGATTCTCCAAGGTCAACACCACAGATAGAAAAGATGATGAAAACCAGAACAGGAAGAAGTTTCCCTGGACAGCTTCAAGAAAGGGATTTAAAGGTAAGTATACTCAAGCTTAATACAAGAAAAGTCTTTATTGTTGGAACAAGTAAAAATGATAAATATGCCTCACTTAAATAACCTCAAAATAGCGGCTGGAACATTTAAGTGGCTATTGGGAATAAGAGGGATTTACAGAGGATTTTCATGATTATTATGAGGGAAACTAATACCTGTATGATCTGTGCCTCAACTTGTTCCTTAAGGATAATCATTACTATATTGTGAAAACCAGAGAAGAGAAACAAAGCCACAAGATCAGAGACAATTAATCAGTGTAAATGCTTAATCTTTGAGGAGATCAAGTACAGAGCCAGGTCCAGGAATGTAACCAGTGGATTCAAAAGCAAAAAGGGAGAAGAAACCAGCCAATCATGATCCAAGCAGTAAGTGACATGTCCAAGAGGTTTACTAATGTTTTCAAAAACAAAACCAAGGTCAAAAGCAAAAGTTGAATGAGAGGATCCTATATAAAAAGGTATTGTAAGTTGATCTGGAGAGTATAAACTAACATTTGGCTTGTTTTTAGGGTTCCAGGTTCAATCCCTGTCAGGGTCTACATCCAAATTAAACATGGTGTCAAAAGATTGATGGTTAATGTTCTTTGCTTTGGTGTCATTAGAATTAATATCCACCAAATTAATGGGGTCAGAGAAGAAATCCCTGACACTATCCTCCCCAGGAAAGCCCTTCCCTTCCAGAGCATCCTTGTAGCGTGAGAGGACTTCATGAGCATTCTCCAAGTTTTCTTCTGGTTCCCAGGAGTTGGATTCTACTTCATAGCCCTTCCATTTTACCAAGTATTGACGTTTGCCTTGCGAGGTTTGGTGATTGGAGATCTCTTCTACTTCCCACTCAGGAGTGTGGTTCAAGATGACAGGGGGAGGGTCCTTGTGGTTCATATCAGATGAGCAACCCTTGAATTTAGTCAGGAGGCTGATGTGGAATACATCATGGGCGGAGGATCCTTCAGGGAGTTTGAGCCGGAAGTTAACATCAGAGCAACGCTCAATGACCAACAGGGGTCCAGTCTTCTTTGGACCTAACTTTTAGCCAGGAATGTCAAGTTTAAGGTTCCTTGCATTGAGGAATACATAGTCTCCCACCTGGATATCTTCAGGAGTTCTTTAATGTTTATCAGCTTGGGTCTTATACTGTAGGATGGTCTTTTCCAGTTGTGTCTTGAGGCACTGATGATTCTTGAGTAATAAGGCAGCCCATTGGTGTGCAGAAGGAATAGTGTCTTTGGTTAGAGGATCAGGGAGATCT